>JBBPLE010000268.1:0-12362 GCA_038089675.1 Boletales sp. KT-2023b | reverse complement strand
GCTCGTGGGCGCGTCTGGGTGCGGCAAGTCGACTGTGGCGGCGCTCTTGCAGCGGTTATACGAACCGGGCGCGGGGACGATTTCGATGGGAGGATGTGCGTTGCGGTCGATGGATGTGCGGCACTTGCGGGCGCATGTCGCGGTCGTGAGTCAGACCCCCAACCTGCTCGAGGGGACGATTCGGGAGAACGTTGCGTACGGACAAGAAGGGGGGCTCACCGAGGACGAGGTCGAAACGGCGGCCAAGGCGGCCAACGTGCACGACTTTGTGGTCGGGCTGCCGCAGGGGTATGAGACGCGGGTGGGCGAGAACGCGGTGCTGATCTCTGGCGGGCAGGCGCAGCGGTTGCAGATCGCACGGGCGCTGGCGCGGCGCGAGGCACGGATGCTCGTGTTGGACGAGTGCACGTCCGCGTTGGACGGAGCGAACCAGGCGGCGGTCGTTGAGACGATTCGGAACGCGGCAGGGGGTCGGAAGGCGGTGGTGATGGTGACCCATAAGACCGAGGTCATGCGGGCGTGCGATCGGGTGGTGGTGATGGAGGAGGGGCGGGTCGTCGAGGAGGGACGGTATGAGGCGCTCTTAGAGCGCAAAGGTTTGTTTGCCAAACTGGCGAGCGGGGGGGAGTGGCTTGGTTGAGCGCGACCCTCTGCGATCTTCTTTTTTTCCAAACATTGGATGTCATGGAACGATGCTCACGATCCATCTTTGTGGTTTTTCTTGCACACCTATCCTTTTTTTTTTTTCTTGGATACCTCGCTACACGCGGCTCCAGATTGGATCCGACTCGTGTTTTTCCTATTTTCGACCGTTCGCCCTAGTCGCCTTTCCCCCTTTTCATTTATTTATAACATCACTTACTGGAGATGACACCTAACCCACTGACGACACACACATTCTGTTGTAGTAATTCATCCCACTCGTCACGCACACGCTCATTTTGTAACGTATACATACAAGTTTCTTTTTGCAATGGACATCGAGTTTATTATGTGGTGTGTGTGTATGAGACATGAAGGAAGAGCTCCGAGGGGTGATCGCTGCACCCACACGACTCCCAGCTTCGGCTCGGCGTGAATGCAGGGTGTCTAAAATAAACTCCCAATAGGTACAACTGTATACCGTAGATCACGTAGCGGATGGCTGAGGCACGACCGAATGAGTAAGTGGTCACGTGCTGACTGAGTCCGCAGGCATCAGCTTATCAAGGTAAGCCAGTAGTCCAACTATGAGTTGCAATTTCCATCTTGACATTTTCAGCTCCTCCTGACCAATTCCTGTCAGTTTGAGTTCTTTGTTGGCAAGGTCTGCTGGTATAATATGTAGTTACCATATGTTCAAAATGCTATCTCAGCCAGACATTGGATTGATACTGTATCGTTATTGCAACATTTTGTACAATCGAGAACATTACCAAATCTGTGTAGCTGGCTGTAACTAATAACGAATGAAGAGACAAAGAGAGACCTGCCCAGCACAGTTGGCCATGAGGCCGGCAGCGCCGATGGGAGTACCGTCCTCGCCCATGTCCTGCGCATTGGTGGGGATCATTGCTTCTCGTCTGGCTACCGAACAATACCATGTGGTGGTGCACGACTGCATATTTTTCTTCAGAGCCCGACGACGCTCCACCTTCCGGTAGATATCCATAGGTCGCTGGCGACGCTACTCAGGAGCAGTGCACCAACGACGAGCGTCACGAGCGTCAGTACAAGGGCGGCCCGTACCATGAAGGAGGGCATCCTTAGCTGCTTGGGATGGGTGTGGAGAGAGCGGAAACCTAAGTCACGAAAAGTGCGACACTATCCGTCGCGACGAAGGGTGCGATGGCAGGGATTAACAACACGAGCTTTCACCTCGGAGTGGGAAATGGGAAGAGAAGTTTTAAGAGAGGGCGGGAAAAGTGGAGGTGTCTCGTGGATAGAGGATTCTTAATATCTACCAACAGTGGCGAGACTGAGCCGGTTAATGGGTCGCGGTTGCTCATCGTTGTCGCGGGCGACCATGAGGGAGTAAATTGCTCGCATCGCTCGCCCCCACGCTGGCGCGGAGCTGAGAATGACGGTGCGCCGCAGTGATCATCGTCTGCACAAGGGTGCAGCCCGAGTCAATGAACCATTTTTCACGAAGAGACAAGACGTCAATGCCCGTTGCGCCTTCGTCCGACTCCATGGTCGCATAAACGCTCCTGAAGGCGATAGCGGAAGGCCCGAAGGGCGGGATGGGAATGTTGGGTGATGGAGGAGGTGGACGCGAATCGACACAGCAAAACCATGACACGTCTCATAGTAGATTCCTATAAGCTCTTCGCGGGCACCCAGTTACTGACCTCGCATTTCGCAACCAATCCTGCCTGAACTGCGATAGCACAGACAAAGATGGGTCCGATGGTAGTGCTTACCAGGATTGGCCACCCCCACACCATCATAGCCCCCACCAGCCCCAATCCCATCATGACCACCATGACGAACGATTATCCCATGACGACGGCCACGGGTGCCTGCGCGTCCGGCATCCTTGATGAGCGCTTGTGTAGGCGAGTGCGCGGACAAATGGCTGACATTTCCATGAGCAAGAACTTGAGACTGTCAGCAGCGGCCACACAGGGAACACAAGGGACGTACTGGCCGTGCTAGGGTTCACAAAAACTTCAGACATGAGAAGGCAAAACCATATGCACAGCGCTGCAATAGGGCATTTGATTAGGATGCCAGGATGGAGAGAACTGTTCTTAGAGTTTAAGGCAGAATTGGCCATCAACGAGCACCGAGGTTGAGAGAAACTTGAATTTGATCTTTGACAATTCGAGGACCAATTGAACTAGGCATGCGATGTAGGTCAAAAAGGTATGGACACTGTGGGAGTTGAACCCACGACCTCACGCAATCTTCAGTGCGAAGCGTGCGCGCTACCAACTGTGCCAAGTGCCCCATGCCAAGAGAACACTTGTCACACGATTCGAGGACCTCGTGCAGTTGGATCTCCGACACACAATGTTTTTACGTAAACCGATCTAGTCTCTCTGACTCTTGCCAACATGATGGACGTTGACCCGATCGACGCAGAGATGCACCCACCACCACCACGCAGACGGCCCGCGCGGCCCGTCGACGATGCCCACCCGTTCGATCTCGACGCCTACATCGCCAATTACACCGGCAAGTTCCCCCTTTTGCTGAATCGCACAGCCACTCACTCCTCAGTCCAGCTCGCACCGCCGTCGACCGACTGCTCTACATTATCGTCACGTGCCCGTCCATCGCCCCCCACGCGCTCACGCTTGCCCTCGCCCAGATTCACCGCCTCCGCGACCCCGCGCTCGTGCAGACCGCCCTTGCAGCCTACGGCGCCGCTGCCAACGCTGAAGGCCAGTCCCTCCCCCCCGCGACCGACGTCGCCCAGGTCGACCCCGCATGGCTCGAGCACGTCTCCCGATCCAATGCCGTTGAGCGCACCAAGCTCGAGGTCGAGCTCAAGACATACACCAACAACATGATCAAAGAGAGCATCCGGGTACGTGTCTCGCTCTGCGTGTACAACCAATACGCCGTGACCGGGATCAGATGGCGCACCGCGACCTCGGTGAACACTACCGCGCGACGGGCGACGTTTCCGGCGCGCTCAAGCACCTCACAAAATCTCGCGAGTTTTGCTCCACGAGCCAGCACGTGCTTGATATGTGTCTCGCCGTGCTCGAGGTGCGTCCTACCCGCGCTCGTCGCCGTCCGTGACCGATCCCTCCCAGCTTGTCATCGAGCAGCGCAACTATGCGCACATCGCTTCGTATGTGTACAAAGCCGACACGGCCCTAGAGAGCACCGCGTCTGCTACCACCGAGACACCCAAGAAGACGAGCCCCGAGCGCGAGCAGGTCCAATCCAAGCTCGACTTCGCCATGGCTCTCTCCCATCTTGGACAGGGCAACTACGAAAAAGCGGCCACCCTCTTCTTGCGCCTCGGTCCCCCCACCCAGCTCGGCGACTGGATCGGCAAGGTCTGTCTTTTGCCTATCCGCGCGCATGATTTCACACCACCCAGCTCGTCGCACCGGGGGACATCGCCATCTACGGCACCCTTTGCGCCCTCGCCAGTTTCTCTCGTGCAGCCGTCAAATCCCAGTTGCTCCGCAACCCCGTCTTTTCCGCCTACATCGAACAGGAGCCTTACGTGCGCGACCTCATCCAGGCTTACATGGTCAGCGATTTCAAAACGACGCTTGAGATTCTGTCCAAGTACTCGGTGGGTTGTGTATATTATTTCGGGACGGCCAGTAACACTGGCACAGACGAGGCATTACATCGACATTCACCTTGGCCCCCACGTCAACGACGTGACCCAACACGTGCGCCAGACGGCAATCGTGCTCTACTTTCAACCGTTCGAGACGATCCGGTTGGATCGGATGGCAGCCGCGTTTGGCTGGTCCATTGACGAGGTCGAACGTGAGGTCGTCGCGCTCATTCAGACCGACCAGATCCTGGCACGCGTTGACAGTCGGAACAAGGTGACCGCCAAGACAAGGACGTCATATACGGCTCAACCCTCTCTAGATTCTAAAAGCTACCAAGACGGACCACCGTGCGGAGCTGTTTGAACGCGCGATCAAGGTCGCCTCGGATATCCAGAGCACGAATCGCAAGTTGTTGTTGCGCATGCGATTGTGAGTCTATGCTCGTGCGTTCGTTTCGGGATTGACGCGGTGCAGACAACAAGCAGACTTGATCGTCAGGAGCCCCAAGTCGCGGCGGGATCAAACCCAGGCCCTGCTCGAGTCCCCAGCGATGGGCGATTTGAGTTGACGTGGTGGTAGCAGTCTGTACATTTCTTCTTTGAAATAGAAAGACCTGTTGTGGTTTGAGCAGCACGTCTTGCCTCGTGTTGGGTGGGGGGACCTCAGCGGCGAAAAACGGTATGAAATGTTGAAGATCAGCGCCGATGATCAAGTATTTTATTGCACTTTCACTACGGTACTAATTTTAGATTCGTTAACCTTCGTACGACGCTCGCGGTGGGTGGAGGTCCTTCGAGCATGGGCACCTTGCCTCGTACGTGTATAGGGTGGACATGGCCCTGGAGAACACTGCATGTACTACCGCCGAGACACCCACCTAAGAGGACGAACCTCGAACGTGAGCAGGTCCAATCCAAATTCGATCTCGCCATGGAGGACCCTCTTCCATTTCGGACAGGAGGAATATATGGAAAAGCGGCCACGCTCTTCTTGCGCCTCTTTCTCCACGGCATCCTCCACATCCTCGCCAGCCTGGCTCCCGCGCGGCCGTTACAACAAACCCCCGTCGCTCCGCAACTTCGTCTTTTCCGCCTACATCGAACAGCAGGCTCCCATCCAGGCGCACGCGGTCAGCGATTTCAAAAGCGACGCTCGAGATGACGTCCAGATACTTGGTAGGTCGTCTATAGTATATACGTTTCTGGACGGACAGACAAGGCGTTATATCGGCATTTATCTCGGCCCCCTGCATCGACGACGTGACCCAACACGTGCGCGCTCTACGTTAGCAGCTCCGTTCTATGTGTCCTCGCTGTCGGCATACCAGTGCACGACACGCTCTCGGGACCCCCTCGCAGCGGGTATCGAACTCTTTCTGAGATCAGTTCCGGTCCGGCACCCCCACAACCTTGCCTCACCTCAGAGCTGGAAAACCAGGCATGTCAGAATTCGACTCAACTGATTTCAAATCGACAGGCCTTCTCTTCACTTTATTTTGGTCTGTTCATCATGGTACCTTCAGGTCCGAACCAGACTACATCTTGTACCATGCGTTTTTGGTTGTGGCCCCTCATTATCACAACACAGCCAGAGTACGCCAGTCTAGCATTTGTTGCGACCCCCCTTTCGGTCGTGACGATAAACGGTAGAACGAACAAGATAAAAATCTAAGCATCCCCGAAATACTCGTTCACCAGCGCCTCCTTTTGTAGTTTGAGTAGCACGTCCTCCATCTCTTGCCTCGTCGGCATCTTGGGCGGGAGGAGGTCCTCAGCGGTAAGAAATGGTATGAATGACGCTGCTAGTTGGGCATTGGCACGCATCGTGTCTTGTCCAAACGATGGGACTAGTGTCCCGTCCGACTTGGACTGCTTGACATCCTCGTCGGCCATCTCGGCATCTCCCTCCGCCTTCCGCTTCGCCACGCTCCCCGTCGAAGACGCGTCCAGTGACCCCACCACCGATCCGCGCGGCATGTCCGGTATCGAACTCTCTTCCACGCCGAGTACTGCCCAGATGCGCGCATGGGCCGCGTGCCACTCTGCCTCGGTCGTTTCGCGCTCGTACGTGAGCAGGTCGTCGTTTTCGTCCGCGTCCCCAAAGTACGCCGGCCCCTGGTGCATAAACTTTTTGTAGTGTGCCAGCGCTTGGTTCTCCTCTTCCTCCTCCTGTTTGCGGCTCTGAAACAGCTCGCGGACGCCAGGAAGATCTTTGGCACGGCCAAAGTATCTGCGTGCGTGAGCATGACAAACGGGGAGAGGGAAGACGACGTACTTGTAACCCTTGGTACCCGGGACCTCCTTGCCATCGTCGTCCAACATGGCCACGTTCCGGCGATAGTTGGCCCCGCCGAGGGCGATGATCTGGTTCTCCCAGTGTCGTTTTTCGCGCAAGAGTTTGTTGATGTCGTCGTTGAGATCGCGGACCTCGTAGTCCGTCAGGCCGGCTGTCAGTCGACGTCAGCACGGGGGAGGCTAGACGGGATGGACGTTCAGGGACGGACAGTCTTGGATCTTGGACACCTTGCGACTGATTTCGCGCAGGATTTCGCCACGCCAGCGTTCGCACTCGCGCATGCTCTTGCACGCGCTCGCCATTTTGGGGCGTCTGTCTGCGCGGGTGCCCAGCCCGAGCTCGGCGGCTTGGGCCTCGCGGAAACGGTAGAGCATCGACTGGGCTTTTTCTTCGTTACGCGCCTGACATGTAGCCGTGAGCGGTGTCGTGTGCGTGCTGTTGGACGTACCATGGTAGTAGTGGTGGTGGTGGTGGTGGTATGTGATCAAGCCGTGTTTGGCCACACCCCTTACCGATGCCCCAGTTTTCAGAACAAGACGTGCGCGAAGAACAAGCACACTTTACCAACGTCGTCGCGACGTTCCAGCAGTATGCTTCCTACTCGGTTCGCACCCTTTCTGGGTCGTGTTCGTGCACTGACCACGCGTAGCTCGCCGCCAACAACCACCGTCGTAAGGACCTCTACACGCTCGCTCAGGATGACAAGCGTCTGCTCGACACGGTCGGCTACCGGCGCAAGCTCCAAGAGATCGACGACGCCATCCTCGCCAACGCCCGCTTTCTCCAGCAGATCGTCGCCCATCCCGAGATCTTTGGGCACGATGTCGACGACGCCACACCCGATCCCAGGACGCACCGGTACAAGCCCACCGAGCTCGACATGGACAAGCTCCGCAGCACGCTCAAGCAGTGTGTGCGTGACTGGAGCACGGACGTGCGTACCCTCCTTGCTTTTTTTTTAGTGCCGCTCACGCGCAGCGCAGGGCATGGCCGAGCGCGAGCTCTGCTACACGCCCATGACGCAGGCCCTCGAGGCCCATTTCGAAGGCCGGGACAGGCGCGTCGCTCGTCCTCCCCACGACCCGCGCTCATCACACGCGTTCCAGACGGACCGTCCGCGTCCTCGTCCCCGGCGCCGGCCTTGCCCGGCTCGCCTTCGACGTTGCCAAGCTGGGTTCGCCCCATCCCCGCTCTGCGACGTTCTCTCACACCCCAGACAGGCTTTGCATGCCAGGCCAACGAGTTTTCGCACTACACGCTCCTCTCGTCCTACCTCATCCTCAACCAGTTCCGTTGGTTTCGTTTTCCTAGCACCGCTACTAACCCCGTGCAGGACCGACGCGATCGGACAATATACCATCTACCCCTACGTCCACTCGTGCTCCAACGTGCCCTCGAAAGCTGCGCTGCTGCGTGCCGTCCAGATCCCAGACGTCCTCCCGTCCGAGTTGCCCCCCGGGTCCGATTTCTCCTTGGTCGCCGGTACGTGTGTGCGTCCGTTTCGCGCTACGCGTCCCGTATCGACACGCGCGTCCCAGGCGACTTTGAAGAAATCTATGACGCCGAGGACACGGACGCCCGCGAACCCCACGCAGGCCAATGGGACGCCGTGCTCACCTGCTTTTTCATCGACACCGTTCGTCCTACCTACCCTTTTCTTTTTGCTTGCTTGCCGCGCCGACGCTCGCCCCGCGCAGGCCAAGAACATCGTCAACTACCTCCGCATCATTCACCGCATCCTTGCTCCCGACGGTGTCTGGATCAACCTCGGTGCGTCCCGTCCTTCTTCGATCTCTCTCTCCCGTCCGTTTTTCGACGCAGACCAGGCCCTCTCCTCTGGCACTTTGAAAACAACACGACCCACGACCCCTCGATCGAGCTCGATCTCGACGAAGTCAGGGCGCTCGTGCGTGAGATGGGCTTCGCGATCGGCGTGCGTCTCCCCGCGTGTCCTGCGTGCGCGCGCGTGCTGACGGGACCAGGACGAACGGACGGTCGAGACGAGCTACACGAGCAACGAGGCGTCCATGTTGGGATACGTGTACAAGGCGGCGTTTTGGACGGCGACCAAGGTGGGGGGCGTGCCGGAGTGATCGGTCGTTCATGGCATGTCGGGGATGGGGATGTGCGCTACGTGTGTAAACGCCAGTAGACGTTTCTACAGATCAAAGATATGGTCTGACGCTCACGCCCACGCCCACGCGGATCGACGCGTATGAATCGAGGAACGTGGTTGTTGATGATCCAACGAAGCCTGTTCGGAACGCGCCCCAGCCCCCCGATCTTCGGTGCCGAATCCACGCTCAAGGTGGTGAAATGAAAACCGCTGCGGTCGTGTACCGCCATCTGCATCTGTAGGTAAGCTCTCGACGATAGACCGAGGTTTTGGACGCCGTTTCTCTCTCTCTCGGCCTGAACTTGTCGAGATTTCCACAGGGCGAACGGCATGCGTGACGTGCGATATGCCGAACCTCCGAGCGACCCTCGTCTTCGTCTTCTCTTCAGACGGGTTGCATCACTTGAGCGCGTGGTTTGCGATGGATGGACACGTCGCTCGCAGAAGGCGATATCGCGTTCTGCTGGATTGAGCACGGTGGTCACAGCGCCGGTTTCTGCCGTGGACACCACCCCGATTGCGGGTCCAAACGCACAGATCTCGAATGCAGCCGTATGAGCGCACGTGAAGCGTGTCCATGTCCTGACACCGCCGAATCGAATGGAACATGGGGACATCAGTGCTTGAGTCAGAAAAAAAAAAGCCAGCGGATGGACGCAGACTCGAGCGTGGATGCCGCTGTGTGCACGACTCAAACACAACACAACCCATGCATCCCTTGACCTTTTTTAAAAAAAAATCCTAATACCAGAATTTGCGTCCATCGGATCAAGCACAATGGTGTGACAAACCCTGCATGGGAGGTAGGACGCGCCGACTGGCGAGGTCCGTTTCGCGCGCCACCGTTCATCGTCATCGCACCCATCCACCTTGCCCTCGCACCTACGCCGTGCCTTTCTCGTCCGCCATCCCCGCCCTCGTCGCTCGCTTCCTCTCCCTCAACGCCCTGCTCCGCCGAATCCCAAACCCGTCCTCAAACACCCGCTGCACCTCCTCCAAACTCAACCCGGCCGTCTCTGGGAAACAAAACGCCACAAAGACGCACCCGAGGAGGCAGAGGCCGGCATAAAACCCGAACGCGCCCAAGGGCGTGATCTTCGCCATGAGCGAGAGGTAGGTCGAGTTGATGATCAGGTTCCCGGCCCAGTTGGTGGCGGTGGCGAGGGAGGTACCGATCCCGCGGACTGTCGCAACGCGTGGGGTCAGTGGACGTGGATAGGTCCGAATGCTAGGAAGGAGGTTCGGAAAAGGGTATGTACCGTACCTTCGAGGCCGAAGAGTTCGCCTTGCTGCCAAGGCACGTTCCCCAGTCCACTCGCGTAGGACGCGACGAAGATGATCATCGACACCAGCACGACCGCGGACCAGGCCTGCGAATAGCGTTCGCCCGCGACGAGAACGTTGCCCGTGTGTTCGGTCATGACTGGGAGAAGCACGGCGTGAGGTCAGATCCAAGCAGCGTATCGATGTAGATGCGCACAGTGGAATGCGATGGCGGCCAACGTGAGTCCGACGACCATACCAGGCGCGGAAAACAGCATGATCCGTCTGCGACCCACGATGTCGATCCACCTACAAACGTATAGGCAACGTCACGCCGGGCCAAAGAAAAAAACGAACTTGAGGGCGATCAGCGTAAAGAGAAAGTTTGTGCCAGAAATTACCGAGTCCAACCGCCGTCGGTTGATTAAACCCAATCTCCTGGAACAGCGACGCGGAATAATACATGAGCGTATTGAATCCACACAGCTGTTGAAACGCTTGCATGCCACATGCGACGACTATGTCAACGATGGGGTGGGTTCATGACGCAGGCTTGGTGAGCCTTGCACCACAAGCCTAGACATAATTCGGAAACTTACTCAGCGCACGACGATTGACAGGGATCCAGAGCATCGAATTCAATCGTTCCCAAAAGGTGGTCGAGTCAGCGATCTCGATGCTTTGTCGAACGGACGCATGGAGGACGTTGAGCTGGAGAACGAAAATGGTCAACCCCAGGCTCACAACCCGCTCTCCCTGCACTCTACCTTGTGCTCGACTTGTTCCGGGGTCGCAGTCGCGTACACGCGCGCGAGCACTTTGAACGCGGCATCCATGCTCCCTCTCCGTATCAGGATACGTGCTGTTCGGAGGGATCACATCAGCGTGATGTAACGAGCCGCTGCAGAACATCAAACCCGCACGGGATTCAGGGAGGAACACCAGAAAGGCGAGCTGTAGTCCGGCTGGAACCGCGCTCAGTCCGACCATCCACCGCCAACCGTGGTTGACGTTTGCAAACCCAGCGTCGATGCCATAGGCAATCACCTGTCCAAGAGTGATCATGACGACGTTGAGGACGACCATCCGGCCACGGAGACGGGTCGGAGAGAGCTCTTGGATGTAGAGGGGAGCTATACACGATGCCAGGCCCACACCGATCCCGATCAGGAAACGGCCTCCGATCTGGGCAAGTATGAGGTTACGAGACGCAAAGACGTTTGTGTGGCGTACCATGCTCCACACGGTGTGAGATACAGCTTGTCCGATGGCACCACCGACGAAGATGACATCAGCGATGCCTAGCACCGGTCGGCGACCCGTCCAATCTGACATGACACCCGCAGCAAGACCACCGAGGAGAGCACCCAGGGTTGTCGCAGAAGTGATCAATTCCTGTACATAGAGCACCATGACGCCAACCAAGTTCAGCATGACAAGAAAAACCTGGAAAAGTTTCTGATGCCTCACCTTTTCGCCATTCGACAGTTCACTCGGTCCGAGATCGCCTCCGATCGTGACGAGTGTGCCAGAGATTACGCCGGTATCGTAGCCTAAGAACGCAAAAAAGGTGTCAGTGGGGAGACTTGAGATTGCGCCAGCGGGAGCGAGGCCTACCAAAGAGCAGGCCCGAGATCGTACAACAGCAGACAAGAAGCCAGACGAACCAAGTCGTCCGCTCCTCGCCCTCGACTGCAACCGCAAACTCTGATATTTCGCCCATCACTGTATGCTGAGCAATTTTTTCATGAATTTCTCTATCATCGTCCACCACGTGTCATTTTTTCCCAGCAGTCGGCAACACCACGGGGCGCGCATCAGAGTGTGCTTCGGAGAACATCATGCGCGAAAGTCGGCAAGTCGGTGAAGAATGGGCAGGACAGTCGTTCTGGGCCATCCGCTTTAAATTCAAAGCAGGAGTCACGGGGAGACCATCAATGTGGACAGTTTGAGTCTGATTCAGCTCCTGAAACCGCCGCCGCCGTCGCGAGATACGGGGAGATTGTCGGCGCTCAAGTTGACATCCATAGCCCTTTTATACCGTGTTGTATCTTGTACGTCGACTTGGCAAATCAAGAAGCGTTGCCAGCAGCTTGTCGTGGATGTGGAACATTACGCTTTCCAATGGTAGATCGCGTAAACTCCGCGTCGCTTACCAAACCACCAATGGGTGTCTGACGATTGTCAGATAGCGATATCATTTGCATAATTGTGAAACGTGCACATCATTTCTTGGACGATAATTTGAGGAAACTATCCACCAGGTCTCGCAGCTGTAGTTACTTGTCTCTACTTTAACTTGAACCTGGATGCTGGCGTAAATACGGTGTGTTCCACAGCTCACCGATTGGAGCCGCAGTAGACGAAGAGGTCAGCATGAAGGTGGAACGATGGATGATAAAGAATGTTATGATCCTGTTCGCGATTAGAATAAGATACAGCAAGTTTCATGTTGC
>JBBPLE010000267.1:2948-44681 GCA_038089675.1 Boletales sp. KT-2023b | reverse complement strand
CCAGAGTCAGAGATACCACTTACATCACCCTCCACCTCCCCTCCCCTCGCGGCAACAACCCCGTTAAAACCCCTTGCCACATCTGAAATACCTGTCCACTCTCCTTCGACTTCAACAACTGACCACCGTCGACCATCGAATCCCCGCGCACCTGTCCCTGGTGGTGCCCCACTGTATCAACAGGCACTCTCCTCGACCCTTGGTCACCCGCAGAAACGAACTGCATCTGTACGATCTCCATCACCTACTGGGCATGGCCCATCCAAAACGCGTCGCATGGACGTCCCCACCGGTCCTCGTGCGATGCAGGGTAGCGCCTCAAGAGGTGAATCAGGCGCAAGTGGAAGGAGCTTATTGGACCGCGTTGGGGCGCGTAATGGCGTGCATCCACCGTATGGTCGTGGTGACGAAATTCAAGCCCGCATTGATGCTGTTACGAATGGTGGTATTCCACCTGGCGGGCCAACTCCTGACCCAGGCATGATGATGGGCTTTCAAAACGGCGTTGGCATGGATATGACCGCGGCTAGTGTGAACGCGAACACAATGATGCTGCAAGAAATGATGATGAACCAGATGGCACTTATGGCTCAAATGGCTACCTCGATGGGAATGCTTAACCCTGCCACTGGTCAAATGATGCCTGCTGGCTTCCCAGGGATCCAACAAGGAGACATGGGCGCGTATCAGGGAGGTGGCGCATTTCCTCAGGGACAAGTGCCGGCACAGGGCATGAATGGACGAGGAAGGGGTAGTGGACGGGGTACAAGAGGCCGTGGTGGAGGACCAGGACGGGGTGGGCACATTGGAGCATCACCCGCGCCGATCCCCGATTCACCTATCGCCGCGCAGACACAAGCGCAATCTCAGCCCGCGTCAGAGGCCAACACAACCCAACCTACAGAGTCTCCTTTACCTATAGTTGCTCCCATACCTGTTCCAGCATCTGCTCAACAGCCCCCTTCAGCCCACCAGCAACGGATACCCTATGCACTACCGGAGCGCCCTCAATCGCCAACGCTCTGCAAGTTTGGTACTAAATGTACAAATTCGCAGTGCAGGTTTTCACACCCGTCGCCCGTCGCTACGGCCGAGAGTGGTGTCGTGCTGAGTACGGACGCTTGCGAAAAGGGCAAAGATTGCAAGGATAAAGATTGCATAAAATCACATGTCAGTCCAGCTGTCAACACACCTGGTGAGTGATATTCTTTCTCTTACCAATCTTCCCTACTAATGGTTTTGAAGGTGCTGAGGTTCAAAAACCATCCCCGACACACACCCATCCGCGCACAGCACCACCTTTCCCTAGTACACCTTCCAATTCGGTTCCCTGCCGCTTTGGTGCCTCGTGCACGCGCTCTAACTGCACATATTCACATCCCCAGCGCCCTTCCAGCACTCACTTTCAACAGCAATGTCGTTTCGGCGCTGCGTGCACGCGTGCTGGATGCTCTTACCAACACCCTGACGGCCGCGTGTTGCCTACATCATTCCACCGCGGCCTGTCCACTAATGGTCCACTGGTGAACGTTCCGAACCCGGAAACAGGGAGCATGGTAGGAAGCGTGCATCGGAGCATGACATTCAACGTGCCAAATAAGGGTACGGGCACTGCAGACAATGTGAAAGAGAAACTGGAGAAGCAGATAAAGGAGTTGGAGGCGACGAAGAAGGCCGTTCAAGACGCGGAAGCGGCGGCGGCGTCTGGGAAGAAGAACGAGACCAAGTCTGCCGTTCCCATCATTGTTTGATCTGCGCGGAAGTATTGGTGTATTTCACCCCGCGTTCGGGCTAGACACAAGCAAATGTTTATGTGGACAAAAAATCAACATCAGTTGTCTTGGGCTCTTTTTTTTCTATTTGTTGTTAATGTTTCTTTTTCTGCTTTCTTTGCTGTTTCAGCTAATGGTTCATCCAAACGGGATCCATCCCCTAGCCTCACCCGACATTGAGAACGCTTGATGTGTGTATGTAGTATTTAACGCGTTCGCTGACTGCATCGTTACAATTAGTTTTTTTACCCTACGCAGCTTCCGTAGTTGTACTAGAACGGGGGCGGGTGGTTGGAGGCGAAGGAGCGGAATGCCAAACAGCTTGGGACATCGTCGAGAGGAGACGGCCGTCTTGCTTGCATTGTCCGAGAACCAATCAATAATAAATATGAGGTCCTTCATAATCATAAAGATTCACTTGCGAGCCTTGCATCTTACCAACGTATCATGATGAACATTCTACTCGATGCGCTCGCTGGAGAACAGCCCACGAACGCGGTACGAGCCACAATATGTTCAGTCTTTTGTGGCATTGAGTACGGGTCTTGGTTACAGCGATATGCGCATTCAATCCGACGCAGGAATTATGGCAGTCCAGACACTCGCGCCTGTACTGCGCTGCGTGTCCCTCCGAGTACCTCTGATTCCGAGTCCGAGTCCGAGGATCAGGATGAACGACCATGTATATGTGCGGGCTGTCTCAGACATGTACTCGCGACGCGTACACTAGCCGCCGACCTTGCTGGCCACTTGTTTGGGCACCTGGTATCAATCGAACTTGCAAGGGGCATCTTGACCAGGTTTGTCATCGACGGCATTGTACAAGTCTTTGAAAACATGGACTCGGACGACCCTGATGGCCCTGACTCTGAGACTCTCATCGATCCACGCTCTGAAGATCAAGTTCAACGTGCCGTCCAGCAGGCATTTAAACCTGCCGCGGCACATGACTGCGTCCGCGTGCCTGCGGAGGAAAACGCATACGAAGTGGGTCGCTTGTCCACTCACCAGCAGCAGCCAAAGGCAGAGAAAGCGTACTTGTTTAGGTGGCGCACGTTTCCCACCGAGTCGTTCGATGGAGACGAAATTGTATCGTTCCTCAACGATATCGTCGATCGTGCCTTCGCGTTCGCAAAGTCTCGGTGCACAACGACCAAGTTGAAGCTGCAGCACCGGTTTGCGTCTCCCAAAAATCACGACGTCCTGCTAGCGCATGGATTACACGAAGGGGTTATGCGACCCGATTTTTTTCTGTTGCCAATCGATGCCTTTACCGGCCTTGGATTCGACACCGTTGACGAAAGCTATATTAATTTCAGCGCTCTACGCCTGGTCGGCGGGTTGCACGAGAAGTACCCCAGAGTGGGCCGCGAGCAAACGCAGGAATACGCAGAGGCGTTGAAGGGCGTACAGCCATGGTTGTTCTACACACTTGGTATGACGATCTCGAAGAATATGATCGTCCTCTCACGAGACTGTGGCGGCTGGGAGCATCTCGCACTGGCTCTTTGGGATCCTCGCGGCAGTATCGAACTCATTCGTGTTTTTCTTGGTCTCGTCACAGCTGACTCGGTGGATCTTGGCCAAAATCCTTTATCCAGCTGAAACCTATGGTACACACATGGATGCCCGTGACCGCGCCTATCGATGGTGCTTCGGATGACGACGCGTCTATAACGTCTTCTCAGTCTTTTTAGCAGTTCCGGAGAGGAACCAGCCGAGAAAAGAAATCACTCTGAGATTGAGGAAGGCAGTGGCAATAGCGACGAGCAAAGCGCACGGTTGAAGAAAATCAAGATCGCCGAGTCCGTATCTATGGAAATAGAAGGTGCATGATGAGATTGTTATTGTAAATTTCGATAACAGATATTATCGCAAGTCTGGTGATCAAGCATTCATGCTGAGTACTTGTACTGTGCCGTTGATTTGTGAGTCACCCGTACCTGGTCGTTCGTCACAGGGCCCGAATAAACCTTCTAGGTCCCAGTTCATGGACATCATACATCCCCCACTTTTGTAGCGACCTTTTCCCCTCCAATGATTCAACCTCGTGCTTGGCAAGGTCTATGTCTATACCATCATCCAGCCGCCGCCCGTCCAAAGTATGGTTGTCCGTGTCATGCGTCACAACGGCTGTCGAATCAATCGAAATGGTAGAGTACATGTACACCGTCTTGCACGTACTCAGCAAGTCACTTTTAGGAACTTGAAGGGCCAGCCACCAGATTAGTTTATGCTATCGCCGTGCCAACGAGTTCCGCCTCATTGTTGGGCGTTGATCGGTGACCAACCGCCAACCGTCTGACCAATCTTCCGAGGTCGGCCTTCAAACGGATCTCTAAATCATGATGTGAACTATCTATCAAGCTATCAAGTGCTTCTCTCAATGGCGCCTCTAGCTCTGACTATAAATACGGCCGCCATGGACAACGAAGAGCTCAACATCTCACAGAAATCTCTGTATACCTTACCCGACCTCTAAACGACCGCAACACAGCAAACGCCCGCGCTTTTCAAGCCCATCAAACTTGGCAAGATACCACTCCAACAGCGTGTCGTGCTCGCCCCATTGACCCGCTTTCGAGCGTACGCCGACCACGTTCCAGGGCCTCATGAGGTTTCCTACTTTTCTCAACGTGGCTCCACCCCTGGGACCTTGCTCATCACAGAGGCCACCGTGATCTCGCCCAATGCAGGAGGATACGATTATGTCCCAAGTATTTATACCGACGCCCAAGTTCAGGCTTGGAAAAAGGTACGCACATCCTGTTGTCGTGCGCATCAAATTCGTCTCACCGCGTGTACTAGGTAACGGACGCAGTCCATGCCAAGAGATCGTTCGTCTTCCTCCAGCTGTGGGCGGTGGGTCGTACCGCCGATCCGGATATCCTCGAGAAGCATGACCCACCGTTACCGTATGTCGCTCCGTCGGCCATTGCTCTGACTGGCAAGTCAAAGACACCTCGTGCATTGTCCGAGGGCGAGATCCAAGACTACATTGCTGCATTTGCAACGGCGGCGAGCAATGCCGTACATGGAGCCGGATTCGATGGTGTGGAGATACATGGCGCCAACGGTTACCTCGTCGACCAGTTCCTTCAGACTGTCTCCAACACGCGCACGGATCGATGGGGTGGTGATGAAGAAGGTCGTACGAGGTTCGCGAGGGAGGTCGTCGACGCGATGGTGGATGCTGTCGGGCCCGAACGCGTTGGCCTGCGTATCAGTCCTTGGAGCACTTTCCAAGGTAAGATATTTCAGTTGAATGGATCGTAACGTGCTCATTTTTCCATCCATTTGTAGACATGAGGATGTCGGATCCGCGACCGACCTTCGCATATCTTGCTTCCGCACTTCGTGTTAAGCATCCCAAGTTGGTCTACCTCCACGTGATCGAGCCAATTATTGGTGAGGATGCGACTGCAGAAGAAAACAGTGACTTTTTGCGAGAGATATGGAACAATGGTGAAGGGGGTGAAGACAGAGTATTCATATCGGCGGGTGGTCACACCCGCGATACCGCACTGCGCACCGCCGAAGAGAAAGGTGGGCTCGTCGCCTTTGGGCGGCAGTATATATCCAACGCAAGTTTCGATATTGTTCATCCTAGCACACTGCTGATGTGTCAACTCGATCATAGCCTGATCTCCCGACTCGACTCCAGAAGAACCTGCCTCTGACGCCTCCGGACCGATCAAAGTTTTATCTGCCAGGAGACCTGACACCGTTTGGGTACAACGATTGGCCGTTTGCGGATGGCGTCGTCAGAGACACGGATGTCAAAGCATGAAGCGATACCCGTCTTCAATCGACAATGTAGAAGTCACCCTAAATGCATGTTGTTACTTATTTATTAGACCCGTAATGTTCTTGACTTCTGTGTTTTACTTCAGTCCCAAATCGTTTGTCACAGCTTTATGATTCTGCAAACAGACTTGGATGATAACGTCACCTTTGCGATGAACTGAACAACCACAGACAATACTTACCCTTGCAAAATGCCATTCGACAACTTCGCCCTACTACCCAGGCAGTGAGGATCACAAATAAATGGGGAGATGACGGACACTGCGGATCTGTTGGCCACCCGGCAGGTTCCATACTCCCTTTGTCCAGTGTCCATCAAGGACAATAGTACTCACTTCATATGATGGGATGGACTTGATCACGAAGGCAAGTTTTTCTTACAGCACTAACACCCATGTGGTCGGAAGTATCGTTTGCATCCAGCGCAATTTGTGGACGGGGACCATCTGTATCGGCCTTGAGTCAATCCAGGGATGATCCAAACCCGAAGTCCGCTGTAACAATATTTTCTATCGCCATATCTCGTTTGTGAAACGATCGAGGGAAGAGAAGCCATGTGCAGATATCAGCGCGCCACTAGAGTATGTTGTCTCGTCGGTCCTAGCGTACTGTCCTGACACAATTAACAGGATGCTAGGCGTACAGAGGAACGATAAGATGTGCGGTGCGATCAGGACGAATAAATCACTTCCATGTGCCTCCGCAACCAGGTGCTGACCATCTCAATTTTGACGCAGAAGTGGCAGCGTATCTTGGGGTTTACATGATTCTATGCGGGATTTTACGCGGCGCATCGTTGGATAAGTCTCTCTCGCGGACATCATGGGATACCGTATCAACAAAAACGCTCGAAAGGACGCGAGTTTCTTACGAAGAATGGCATTCATCACCGCGATATCAGCGAGTGCAAAATCCTTTTTGGTCTGTCCTCGGGAGAGATATAATACTTGATTGACTTCGACAGGCCGATCATTGCAGGAAGTCGTGGAATCTCCGCGAGCTCTACCGTTCCAGCATACAAGTCAAGTGCACCAGCTCGCCGAGACTCGGAATGACCGCGCTTCTGCCAATGGCAGGATGAACAGAAACACATGAAAGGGCCGCAATCGGCTCGTCCCTTCTTCCATTCACAGGAATAAAAGGGTTCTTTGCCTAACACCTCCTTCGTTGTCGTCTCCGGGAAAAAAGCACAGCGTACACACATTGATAATATGGAATCACTTCTTTACGTGTTTCCATTTTATTTTGTTCCTAATCTGATTGCCCTCGTTTCCTATCCTGTGTGACCGTGCGCGCCCTCAATATTCAATGATCGATGCGTAACGAATTGAAAAGACCAATCTCAATCTTTGTGTACGATTGCTCGGTAACAAAAAAAAAGCTTAGACTCGGCAAGGTAGGATATGGTAGTAATAGCAGATGCATCTCCTTCATATGTCGCTCATCTTGTACTAGTGTTATGCAACATTGCAAAATAAATCCGTGGGTGGTCTGGATGAATGATGCCTGAACCATGATAATCGTACCCCGATCAATGCAACAGAATGGCGTCCCACGTACCAAAACAGAGGAGAACAAGAGACAGCAGGAAGGGTACTACTGGAACCCACAAAGAGGCGAAAAAGACGATAGCGCGGGTTCTTCTCCCTTCTTCAGGGGCCTGTGGAAAAACATGACTAGTAATTTGGGCTGTGGATGTCATCTACTTACAAGGAGAGAACTCGTGTTTGGCATTTGAAAAGGGATTCCGTAGTAAAATGAGAGCTGTGTAAGAATTCCAGCAAGAGATACGGCCCTAGAAATGGATATGAAACTTGTTGATGTCGGTGTATGACTCGGATAACCAGCAGGAAGGGAGGGTAGAGCAGCGCAGCCATATAGCACTACTACCTGCTGTCTTAGCGAATGAAGTGAGAAAACATCACCCGTCCCAGAAACAACGCACCGCAAGCATTAGCCAAATTACTTTTCTTTGGATACCTGGATCTTCGAAGGCAAACCATGGGTGGAGTTGATACTGATTTGCGTGAAAAGTTGTAGTGCGAGACGGTCCTAGTCCAGTTGTGGCCATCCCTGACGATGGTGAAATTTGTACTGGCCTTGCAAAGGTGCTTTATATATACTGGATGCATCGTGCCATCATGTCCATATTCAGAACCGAATCGTTGCTGTATAACATTGGCTTGTGTTGTCCCGCACCTGATTTCCTTTTCCGGAACCATTGGCAAGAAGCTACAGCAACCCAAAACCAGGACCATGAACCTGGTTGTAGTTATACGGCTGGCCCGGAAAATACCTCAAAATTGTACAGCATGTCAACATCTCCCCGTATGTCATGTCATTTAACACGACATGTTCTTTTTCCGGAACCAAGAAACTACAGCAACCCGAAACCAGGATCGTGGTCTTCAAGGCCGATGTGGTTATGCGGCTGACTCGGGAAAAACGTCACATACAGCACACTGATATCATTTTTTATGTCATGTCATTTAACAGGCTGGCATGCTGTGAATACAGCAACTTACAGCAAGCAAAATGGCGTCTTCGCAATCTTTGCGTTACGGTTTCCATTGTTCCAGCAGAAACGTCCATGGGTCATACCCATACGCCTCAAGAGATTTCTCCAATATCACTGGCATGTTTTTCTGACCACCATAGGTATTCCTGTATTGTCATTTTCACTCAAGTATCTCCGCCCTCCACGCACATCATCAACAATGACCGACAAATCCATTGACGCTCGCCAGACACTTCCTCTTCCCGTCGTTGCGAAAGACGACTCTCGAGCACAGGGACGCATCGATATTGTGAGTCACTTCCTCCAGATGCATCATGATGTAGTACTAAGCCCAACACTCCGAGTAGGTTCCCGCCCTGGTGGCCTTCTCATCCGGATTGGCTGCTTTATCCTCCGACCAGCCTAAAGTTTCATTGTTCTTCATCAGTGCTAGTGTTGTTATCACTGGACTGTACTTCATGATTGTACCTGCAGACGATGAGGTGAGCAGTTTCTATTGTAAATTCTATGTCCACTAGATGATATGGCTGTAGGAAACCCACCCTGTCGTGACTAGTTGCCTCAAGAAACTTCCTGCTGTCTTCTCCGCACTCAGTTGCATCCTGATCATGATCGGTATCAGCCTCACGTTCAAAAACGAAGTAGTTATGGTCATCCCGCTCCTCTTGTTCATCTCTTTTATCATGCTCGCAGCACTCTTTGGTACTGTGATCCCGGCATGGATTTCGGTCATCCTGTATACTATTGGTCTGGTTTCGCTGCTATCATTTGTGGTACTTGCATGTATTTCTTAATTTGTGGTAGTAATTCTACGCATAGCAAACGCCATTGTTGCTGATTCGGCCCCTTCGCGGACGATACTATTGTCTCGGTAGTGGGGTTTCCTCGAGTAGATGATGGTGTGCGAGTTTATAAAGCCAAGTCAGAATTCCACGCGTGTCGCGACTTGATCATCATCTTACCATAGTAGATATTCGCTATTCCCCGCAAGGTGAAGGAACTTTAATTGAAAATACAAAGTAACAGGAGGAATGGCAGAAAAGAAACGGTTCCATGTTATGTTTCAGCAGATGTACAGCAATGTGCATCAGGGATAGTTGTAATGCGGCTATTTTGTTCGGTATGCATCAGAGCCCCAGAGAGAATAGGTGAACCTCGGAGCTGAGTCGAAAAGAGAAAACTTCGACCAACCTGAAGTCGACGAAGTTTGGTGAATTTAAATGTGCATCTTTCATTGTGGCGTTTGTTACAGGCTACCCGTCTGATATCTTGACGGACTGAGTGCGCGAGACTTCCATATGTCTTCCTAGGATTGCGCCCGTGCTATTCCGCAGTGCCGTGAAGGTCCCCTGCAGCAGAGAGCGAATAGGACGATGCAAATCTCTTGACCAGTTGATTTCGAGATAATCTTGTAGCTCGCGTTCTCCATCGACGCAATCTACCCGCTCTAGAGAGAATACTTCCCCCCAACCTAGATGAAAAGAAGCACGTGAAACAGCTGCGAACTGTGAATATTTTGTTAAATCTCGTACTTTCTTCCGCTCACCTGATTGAAAGGGCACATTCCCTTATATTTCTTTTAATGGTTTTAGGAACAGTGGGCGTACGGCCCAAGGCAGGGCTGGGGGAGGCACACAACGATGATTTTGTTCAATCCATCGGGTCTGGACATTTTTTCTATGAGAGGAGTTGGGCCCAAAATTTTGCTGATTGGGCAGATGGCGACCCACAGAGTCGCCTGTTTGAAGTCCTTTTACATCTTCAACCCTGAAGGTGCAATGGATCTGTTCGACCTTCTCTCTTTCCAAGGCTAGACGCCAAGTGTTATATTGTCTTCCGTACTTTGAATGTCCTGTTTCAAAACGAGTCAATACAGTGCTCCTACTAGTAGTAGATGAGGGAGAGCACGCACTCTAGCGACACGGTTACACTGGGGTGGGGCTCGTACTCCTGCATCCGTTTCATAACCGTCTCCTGGTCTGTCAGTCGTTCGAGATTTTTCCACGAGATCTTTAAAGCCAGCCTCTTATTCGGATCTTCCAGGTCCAACACACAGAGGACAGTCGGTCCCCGTGAACAGAATTCCTAAACACGTGCGGCTGTAAATGCTGCGTAGCGGAAAAAATATGACCCACTCTTCCGCAGAAACTGTCCCTTCAGTGGTCTTACGTTTTTTTTTCCGCCTTGTTTCCTCGTCACCAGCCTCCTCACACTCAGAGTAAGTTCCTTTGGAAGACGCAGACGACGCAGAGATGTGACATAATTTGTTTCTGGAGAGCACCCAAACATTTGTGAGTGCGGGAAGAGACTGGTATTGCCTTAGAAGCGACTGAATTTCCACGAACTCGGGAATATGTCTAGTGGATGTCGAATTTTACCCTAAATCGCTGCCAACGCTAGATCGAGCAGGCTGCGGATGAACTCGATTCAACCACGACCGTCAGCGAGCATCAGCTCGGAGTGTTCCGTCCCATATCCTTCTCCGTGCAAGAAGACCGCCTTGCCGCTTAACGCCCATGGCCAAATCGTTGTTCTTCGCTTCCCCCACGAAACGTGATGCTAAGAAGTTGAGACAGTTTGGATTGGCCGTCTTGAAATCATCCCGAAAAAGCTTCTATCGGCAATAGCCGAAAGTCTGGCCGCATGTCGAGTCTTTGTCTGGCTCATAGACCAGCGGCATTGCGTGCTTGCGCGAGTCACGAAGCGGTGCTTTATCCTCGCGACTACATCATCCGGCTTGGACTGGGAAATAATATGCTCGGTGATATCGTTAAGGGACTTTTCCCTTCGCGTTGACATGGTTGGTGTCGAAGGCGCTAAGACATGAAGGGATAAACGACGACTGGCCCTCGAGGCCTCAGTGCAATCAGCGGTTCTCAGTTGACGAACCCATGGCCACTATTGCAATTTCCAAGCCGGGGGGCCCTGTAACATGTTTCTGGGGCTGCACGATTTTGTGCGGGGGTTTCGCGGCGTATTGTCAGGTGGGCAACTGTCTCGTGGTTTAACCCATCGATCTAATTATATAGCAGGAAATGAGTTCCTAGGACGTATGTGCAAGTTGATCAACTTTGACTTAGCCATACCAATGCAGGAAGTTGAGAGGGCCGATCTATGCCATACAAGATAAGACGGAGAATGTGATAGAGATATAAAGCCCTACATTGCCAATCTCGTTCCTTCAGTGAGTTCCGCTGACTCGATTGAAAGGGTACTTTCTCTTACATCTCCTTCAGTGTTCTGAGAGGGAAAAGAACACTCATTTTGACGAAAATATTCTTTTATGCGCTTGTTCTACCCGCAGGCAGGGCCTCTTTCTAGGGCGGAATTGAAGGACGCCGATGAACATGGATTTGTCTTGCTCATCGACGGGTCTAGACGCCTTCCTCACTTGAGAAGCTCGCCCCAAAAATCACGACCGATGAGGATCCACAGACTAACCTCTTGTCTTGCAGCTCGCATCGACTGATCTGGCGATAGTTTTGCTCTTTTCAGCAATGATACAATTCCACTGCAAAACGGATACGAAGCCTTTGGAGTTGGACATAAAACGCAGGTAGTAAAGCGTGGATTACCGTTTGGTGATACTATTGTATAGGTCGGGTACGGAAAGTGGAGGTATGCAACCCTTCACAAAGACCCATAGGCCTTCCGCTTGATAACTATTGCGCTTTGACTTTGACCTAGGCTTCCCATATAATGAGTTATGTCGTCTCCGGACCTCGGCACTCGCCGGATCCACATACTCTGTGAGTCGTCAAGATCTCATCCCGGTTAAGTGTTGGTCATGTTTAGTTTCAGGCTAATGCGCGGTAAGAGCAACTGATCGAGGGCACGCTGGATCAACTTGCCAATAGCACTGAGCAGGTGGACTCGGGGAACCATTACGCAGTCCGTTGCTCCGACAATGCTTGGTTCGTCCCATACGATTTGAAGGTGGCTGGACCGTGATTTGTAAGTATGTCTACTTTGATCTTTCCGACTAGGTTCGTTGCCAAGCTGTGTGTAAGTTATGACTGGGCTTTGTTGGCTTTGATTACTGTCCACCCAGAACAATCGACGTTTCAACACCCATAACAGTATTAAACCATTGTCCACAGAATATGGGATATACATATAAAATGTGGATATCTTTAATAGCCACTTGCAGGGCTGCCTCTCCCACCCCCATCTATCTAGTCCACTCCCTTCGCAAGGGCCACCGTGACGAGCGACTTCATTTGCTCTTCAACTTTCCCTTGGTCGCCCCGCGTGATCCCCTCTACTAGATTCCCTTTCATCAGATGAAGAACGCTGAGACTACCACACCAACCACCAAACTGCACGACAACGCAACACGAGCACACGTACGATCAATCGATTGTGTATGCCACGGATGTGCCCTGAAATTTTCCTTGTCAGCGGGACATGAATCCAGTCCAACGTCGACCATATGACTCGCTGGACCCTCGCGCTTGCACCGCGACCGACATGCTCCCTGATATCTTCCAGCTCTCCCAACCCTCCCAGCCCTCCCAGCCCTCCCAACCCTATTTGGATTTTACGGACGACGACATCGACGACATGAGTGATGATGGATCTAACGTATGCGCGTGCTGCAAGCTCGGTCGAGCGCTGGTACGGGAGTCCACTAAAAGGGTCCGCTTGGCTGGTGATCTCGTAGGCCATATGTTTGGGCACTTGGTGTCAACAAAGTTGGCAAGGATGATTCTGACCGCGCTCATCCTCGACGGTACCGTGCAAATCTTTGAAGGCACGACTCGTCATAACCAACCTCTCATGGGAGCCCCCGTCGATCCACTCTCTGAAGAGGAAGTTGGGCGTGTCGTTAAGCAAGCATATGAAGCTGCCGCCACGCATGACTGCATCCGCTTGGGTACGGAGGATAGTACACCTGAAGAACCCTCGCGGCTGGCTACTCAAGATAAAACGAAAAAAGGAAAGACGTATTTATTCAAGTGGCGTTCTTTTCCCGAAGAGGGATACGGAGAACATGAACTGGTCTCATTTTTCAACGAGATTACCGACCGTGCATTCGCAATCGCGGAGTCCCAGGCCACAGCAACAAAAATGAAGCTGCGGCATCGCTTCGCGGCTGCCAAGGACAAAGATCATGCTGTCCCACTAGCATCTGGCCTAAACAGCGAAGTCATGCGACCCGACTTTTTTTGTTGCCCATCGAAGCATTCTCAGGTGAAGGTCTCAGAACTGTTGATGAAAGATATATCAATTTCACCGCTTTACGTCTCATCGGTGCATCGGAGAGGTACGCTCCCGCTAGCGGGAGGTTCGAACGGATGCGACAGTATGCCCGAGGCCTGAAATGTGCACAACCGTGGGTACACTGTGTGCTCGGGATGACAATCTCGCAAACCACGATGGGCCTCTCCAGAGGAGACTGTAGCGGTTGGGAGCATCTTACGCTGGCTCTTTGGGATGGAAGGGGGAGTATCGAATTTATCCGACTCTTGCTTGGCCTCGCATTAGCGGACGGGGTGGATCTTGGGCAGAATCCTGACGTAGAGCTGAAAGCAGAAGTGCACACGTGCAAACTCAACGTGCTCCCTCGGCGATATTTCCTACCAAGTGATGCATGGTCGATGACAAACTCGCAAGCCGACACTGCGTCTGTAGCATCCTTCCAGAACACTCCAACCAGTCCTCGGTTAGGGGAGAAAAGGGATCATTCTTATGTTGCAAAGGATAGTAATGACGAAGAGCCAAGACAGAAAAAAGGCAAGATTGTCGAGACCAACTTGAAGGAGCGATTTGCCTTCTCCCCGAAGGTTATATATGGCTATAGATGCATGGGAACAATATGGACACCCACTTCATACAACGGACGAGAAACAGCTGTGTTCGTTGTGGAGGATCCCAAGAACAACAATAAACGGCTCGTGTTGAAAACTTGGTGGGAGAGTTTCAAGAAGGAGGCAGCCTATAATCTGGTCATGGAAAGACTAGAGAAAAGCGAGCGTCATCCAAACGTGATTTTACCCCTCAAGTGCGTTATCCGATCTGTTCAGAGAAGCGGTCCGCTGACACGTCATACAGGACGTTCAAGGCAGAGAGGCATGGCAAGACATGCACGACCGTTGGTGTCCTCAGGGGTTTTTTCGAGGATGAGGTCACATCTGTTCCAAACCGTGTGTTAACGGTTTCTACCTTTGAGTTGAAGCGGCCCGTCAAGTATTTCTGGGGCGTACATGACTTTGTGCGAGGTCTACGTGGTGCACTGCTTGGTATGTCGGTTTATTCAGGTTGCATCGTTGTCATTCAAAACGAGTATTAATACAATGGCATGCTAGGTCATGCGTATCTTACCGAGATCGGTGTTTTACACCGGGATATCAGCGAGAATAACATGGTTCTCAGTCTTTATCCATGGGAAGAGAGAGGGTATTTGATTGACTTTGATTTGGCGATCCTGCAAGAGGCCGAGAAACCTTCGACGCCACTTCCAGAACTTGACTTTGGGGGTTCGGATGATCTTGAGCTATTGTACGATCCGAGTTATTATCGTCGACCGTCTGAACCGAAATGCTTGGATGGAATCCATGTGCGCACCCTTCCGTTATTCGAGTGACCAGCTGACATGACTCCTACCAGGGAACTTTCCCCTATGTTTCCATCAATGTTCTGAATGGCAGAAAACACACGCATTTCGATGATGTCGAATCATTTTTCTATGTGCTTTTCTTGTTCTTTTTGTCGTACGCAGGGCCACTTGCCAAGGAGACATTACACGAGGCGCATGCACAGGGGTTTGTCGCACTCCCTGAAGCTGAACGCTTGCCTCACACGAGGAAGCTGGGCGGTTCCTATCGCGCATGGAAGGATGCAAAAGCGAATTGGATGTCACGCAGCAAACGTAATGCTATGTCGTGTCCATCAAGAAGTGTCGAATCGGATAAATTCGCAGAGTGCCTGGATAAGAATTGGCCGAGGGAATTACACGAGCCGATTCTGGACTTGTTGAAAAAGAGCCATACGCTGTTCCACGAATCCATAGAAGAGGACCACAAGGGAGGACGCTCGGAGGTGTCGCATGAGTCGTTCATTATGGTGCTGGACAAGTGGTTAGAGGAGCACGGGGAGCTTGAACAAGCGTTTTCAAACTGCCCTTTTGAGAGTGAGTTTATCCTCTTCCGAGGTCGATTTTGCTTGTTGAGTTGTTTGTTTCTAGCGTCTGGTTCATAAGTTATGTCCAATGTTGATCGAATCACGACATAGGAAGCTGGGATGGTAAATTTTGGGCCGGAGTTGAGTAGCCAATCAGAAATCTAAATTGTAGGAGACCTTAAAAAAGCTTGTATTCAATGCTTTGTATTACACTGTAAAACATTCATGAATCATGTTCACTCAAAACATTTCCCGATTCCCGACCACTGCGCGTGTCTTGCCCTCCCTCGACACCCTCGTTCGTGCTCGTCATCCTTCCACCCGTCTTTTTTCCTCCTCTCCACTTCGTTCGCGCATTGCGCCCACCAACCCCCTCCATGCGATCGCTGCACCAGCAGTCGGTTCTTACGCACCAAAGGATGGCGAACATGTCCTCAATTCTCCCTCAGAACTTGCCCGAAAACTTTCTGCTAAAGTCCTTCCAAAACTCGAACGTCCAAAAGTAAAAAAGGTTGTCGTCGTAGGCAGTGGTGGCCTGTCCATCGGCCAAGCTGGCGAATTCGATTATTCAGGTTCACAAGCCATGAAAGCCCTCCGCGAGGAAGGTGTCGAAGCTGTGTTGATCAATCCAAATATAGCGACGTGGCAGACAAGTCATCAGCTTGCTTCAGAAGTCTATTTCCTTCCAATCACTGCTGACTATGTCGCATATGTCTTGGAAAAGGAACGCCCGGACGGTATCTTGCTCACCTTTGGCGGTCAAAGTGCTCTGAATGTGGGTATCGCTCTTGACAAGATGGGCATCCTTGATCGCCTTGGTGTCAGGGTCCTTGGTACTCCCATCAAGACCCTCGAGGTTTCCGAAGATCGCGACCTTTTTGTGCAGGCTCTCAAAGGTTCTTTTTTTTCCACATAACCATGTCATGATTTTTACATTTCCGCACTTCAGAAATCGACATACCCGTCGCTCAGTCGACTGCCGTCTCCACTGTCGATGCAGCCCTCGAGGCTGCCGAAAAAATTGGTTACCCTGTCATTCTTCGTTCCGCGTTCACTCTGGGTGGCTTGGGCTCTGGTTTTGCCAACAATCCCGTCGAGTTGCGCGATCTCTCTGCCAAATCCCTTTCACTCTCTCCTCAAGTCCTTATTGAACGTAGCATGAAGGGCTGGAAAGAACTTGAGTACGAAGTCGTTCGTGACGGCGCCGACAACACTATCATCTGTTGCAACATGGAAAATTTTGACCCCTTGGGGACACACACTGGTGACTCAATAGTCGTCGCTCCTAGTCAAACTCTGAATGACGACGAGTATCACATGTTGCGGAGCGCCGCGATCAAAGTAATTCGCCACCTCGGTGTCGTTGGGGAGTGCAACATCCAGTATGCGCTCAATCCCGAGTCGAGAGAATACTGTGTGATCGAAGTCAACGCACGGTACGCATGGTTGACCTAACAGTCCTCAAATGTTCATCCTATTCCAGATTGAGCCGTTCGTCTGCCTTGGCATCCAAAGCCACGGGATACCCCCTCGCCTACACGGCAGCTAAGATTGCCCTGGGACACACCCTCCCAGAATTGCCTAATGCCGTCACCAAAACAACCACTGCATGCTTTGAGCCGTCTCTCGACTACATCGTTACCAAGATCCCTAAATGGGATCTTGCTAAATTCAGCAACGAGGTCAATCGTGAAGTCGGTAGCGCTATGAAGAGTGTTGGTGAAGTCATGGCCATCGGTAGGACATTTGAAGAAAGCTTACAAAAGGCCGTGCGTATGGTTGATCCCAGATGGCGAGGCTTTGAGGTGGTGGGTGGGTTGAAATATCTGGAAGATCCAGATCAGTTGGAGCGGGCGCTTAGACGCCCTACGGACATGCGACTTTTCGCGATCGCATACGCGATGTACAATGACAAGTACAATGTACAAGAGATCCACGACTTGACCAAGATTGACAAGGTACGTGTTTATTCAACTGACTTGCCTCTCCTGTTTTTCATCACCACCCCTTCCAGTGGTTCCTCTACAAGATTGAAAATCTTGTCAATACATCTCGAGCGCTCTCCACCCTAGGTGATCTCTCAGCTGTTCCTCCCTCCGTCATGTCGACTGCAAAGCGACAAGGATTCTCTGATGCCCAGATTTCATCACTTCTGAACACCACAGAAGGGGATGTACGCAGGTTCCGTAAATCACAGAACCCACCCATCACTCCTTTCGTAAAACGGATCGATACACTGGCAGCTGAATATCCTGCCCACACTAACTATCTCTACACGACATACAACGCGTCCGCCCACGACGTTGCCTTTGACGATCACGGTACCATGGTGCTCGGCAGTGGGGTCTACCGTATCGGTAGCAGCGTCGAGTTTGACTGGTGTGCTGTCACTTGTGCGCGCAAATTGCGGGAGATGGGCGACACTCTCAATGAGGATGGAAAGAGTGTCGGCGGGAAGACGATAATGGTCAACTACAATCCTGAGACGGTCAGCACTGACTTTGATGAAGCCGACAGATTGTATTTCGAGGAGTTGGGTTGGGAACGGGTGATGGACATCTACGAGCTGGAGGGCGCCAAGGGTGTGATCGTCAGTGTGGGAGGTTCGTCATCTCATGCTCTGTCGACCAAACATTGACTTGCTTTGACAGGTCAACTCCCTCAAAATATTGCGCTTCGGCTCAAGGAAAGTGGTGTCAACGTTCTCGGCACGGATCCCTCGCAGATCGACAATGCTGAGGATCGTCACAAATTCTCGAGCGTCCTTGATTCCATCGGAGTTGACCAACCCGAGTGGGCCGAAGTTACATCGTTGGAGGCCGCCAAAGAATTCGCAAATCGTGTCAGGTTAGTATACGCCGAATTGTGCCATTGTCAGCACGATACTGATACCATGTGTTAAGTTACCCGGTTCTTGTGCGGCCTTCGTATGTTCTTTCTGGCGCCGCAATGAACATAGTGCACGAAGAATCCGCGCTCTCACATACCCTTACCGCAGCCTCTTCAGTTTCCCCTCTCCACCCCGTCGTCATCACAAAATTCATCTCCAACGCGCAGGAAATCGACGTTGATGCTGTCGCTCACAAAGGCAAGCTCCTTGTGCACGCTATCAGTGAACACGTCGAGAACGCCGGTGTCCATTCTGGGGACGCCACGCTTGTGCTTCCTCCTCACACCTTGAGCGAGCGAGATCTTGGCAGGCTAAAGGACATTGCGTCTCGAGTTGCTCAAGCCTTTGAGATCTCAGGGCCTTTCAACATGCAAGTAATCAAGAAGCCTGCGGCCCAGCCCGGTGAGGAGGACGAGCTAAAGGTTATTGAATGCAATCTGCGTGCATCACGCTCGTTCCCCTTTGTCTCCAAGGTGTTGGGACACAACTTTATTGAGACGGCGGCGGCGGCGATCACTGGCGTCAACGTGCCTGAGCCTATTGATTTGATGAATGAGAAACGAAACTATACCAGTATCAAAGTTGCCCAATTTTCTTGGACACGATTGGGTGGTGCTGATCCTTTCCTTGGCGTTGGTGCGTACCCTTGATTTGCACTCTTCACGTTCGTTGACTCGGTACGTCCCACATAGAAATGGCGAGCACCGGTGAAGTCGCTTCTTTTGGTTCAGACGTCTACGAAGCATACTGGGCCTCACTATTATCTACTACGGGCTTCAAGCCTCCCCGTCCACGTTCTGGGGTGCTCATCGGCGGCTCGCCTAATACACCCGAACTCCCCTTCATCGCCAAAACACTTCACTCTCTTGGTTTCAAACTCTACGTCTCTTCGCCCGTCGTCGAAGCCGCCTTGGTCGCCATCCCCCACGTGACCTGTAAACGCATCTTCTTCCCCACATCGGATAAGCGTCGTCTGCGCGAAGTGTTCGATGAGTACGACATTCAATCGGTAATCAACCTTGCACAGGGTCGGGGTAAGGGACGTGAAGACGAGGATTACGTCGCACGTCGAAATGCGGTTGATTTCGGGTTGCCACTGTTGAACAACGCCAAGTGTGCGACATTATGGGTAGAAGCATTGAGACGGAAGATGGGTCAAGATGGCAAGGGATTGTTGGGGTATGAAGAGGGGAACGTGCCGAGTGAGGTGAGGAGTTGGAGGGAATTCGTGGGGACGAAGGCATGAAGGCGGAGCGTTGAATGCATCAGATGCTGGTTGTTATGGAGGGAGACTTGTATTGTCAGATGGTGTTAGTGACCAACCAGGACCAGTTACCCCAATCAACGCGCAACCTCGGTAGATGGGCGAAGTCGGGGACCATCCCGTAGTCGACCAAACGAGGTACTACGTAGCAGGCTACTAGTCCAGCGCAAGTTCTGCTGTATGAGTGTATGACTCCATCAAAACTCACTATGTACTACTTCGCGAAGAATTGGCTTTCATGTAATGAAGAGTGGCATCCTACCAAAATACCACTGACATCGTTAAAACGTACCGTCATATACCTATGATTCTTAGCATAAAATCCGAATCGAACAAGTCATGTATCGTACACTGGGCATTCAGCCCAAGTAATCGTGCCGCAGTTACTCCTCTGGCCCACAGAGTTCATCTTCGTCCAGCTCCTGCGTGACAACCGACGCCCGCTCCCCATTCGTTGCACCCACCACATCCCGATCGACCGCAAAGCGTGCCGCCGTCTCAGGGTCCAGTTTCCCCTCGAGAGAGTCCACGATGAGGCAACCAATATTCGGAAGAAACTATGCCGTAAGTCAGCAAACGGGCTGGATTGGACGCTAGCCCCTCCTCGACACGGCGCGATGGTCGTACTCGCCTTGAAAGCGTGTCCACTTCCGGACGTTGCAAGAAACAATGTGGGATCCCCCGGGAAAGGTCCGATGACCCAGTTGCCGTCGGGCGAATCAGTGTACCTGCCAGATGTGAGTGCGTTAACTCTAACGGGCTTTTTTTTTTCTTCCACGAACAAAAAATATGAAATATAGAAAATATAGAGCAAAAAAATCAAAGAGCAGAGGGGTCCTCAAGAATTCCAACTACCAATGAAATCGTCGGCAAACATCGTCGCCTGCCGCTTTTGACCGTAATCCCAGGTAGATCTTATCGCGGCCCAGACGAGCCATACGAGGGCGCTCTCGGAGCTAAATCTATCGATCCGATCCACTGGTCTGTGCCACGCTTGGCACAAGGCGTCAAACAAGAGATGAGAACAGATAAGACCAGCCGCACCACGGAAGGATCTTCTGCTTCAGGGGGCTACGGTATCGCTTGAGCTTTTAAAGTCAAGTGGACAAGCAGAAGTAATTGATAAGGATTCGATCCCCGTCTGGTGTCTCAGATCTTGCCATGTGAATGTACAGCCGAGTATGTCTATCTCGGTCACCGGTTGACGAGGATCTGTTATCATTGGATGACACACATAACGTGCAGAGTAGGAACATTATCAGGATGATCAATGACATCCATGTTCCGTCCATCATGACTAACCCTATAAGAAACAATTATGAAACGAAGCGCGAGCTTGCGCATCAAGAGAACACAATAGAGGAAGTGCAATCGTTATCCGTACGATCATTCATCATTCCAACTAATGCCCGGGCGGGAACCAGCCCACACCTTCGGGTCAGCTTAGAAATGCGGAAGACCTCGTACGGCCCGGAGGAAAGTATTAAGGAAACAGAAGACGTCTGATACAAATGAAAAAGCGACCAGAAACGAAAACACTCACCAACACATGCGCGTTCCAGACAACGGCTTCTCGGCTAGCTCAGGATACACTTTCCGTATCAACTCCCTTAGTGCGAGTAATGCCGTTCGTGGCACGCGCAGGCCGTCACCTGATTCAGGGTGACTTGTAATCGTTCGAGGTGTTGATATTTTCCGGGCGGAAGCATGATTAATATCATTGCCGATCTGGGGGCTGGTGACCATGTGGGTGTGTCCCGCCGTATGGATGGCGAACTTGACTATTCCACTTTCAGTGGGCTGAGTGGGTGAGATAAGACGGATGTTAGTGGAGATTTAGCCAAAACGAGAATTAGAGATCAAGGAGACGGGCGACTTTGAACATCTGTAATGCGGTCATGCAGGCAACAAGGTTACATACGGGTAGCTTCGTGGGAATAGAGTGTCCACGAATGAGGTAAAAGTCCTCATCCCGAAGGATTGAGACGCCAGTCACAAGATGGACTGCGACATAATTTGAAGTACGAAGGGTGACGCGAATGCGTAAGAGATAACGAAAGGTGGGAAGACACCTCGGACGGATCTCTTCCGCATCCCTTTACTTTACATCTCCCAAATCAAACCCGCCACGGTGTTTGTATCCAAGATTTGACGCCGCATAACAAAATGGACAGTGTCCACATGAACACATCTCAGTCGGCCCAGGTCATGTCATGGGTGAACACGAGGAACGATCCGACAAGGTGGTAAAATTCGAAAACACCAGAGAACTAAGAAACTCACAGGGAAAGTGTAAAGCCCACTATCAAAGTCCAAGAGCACATAAGCTCCCTTATACCTCTCTTTCTCTTCCGCGCTAAGCTGTATCATGGCCACGCACTGGCTGGAAAGAGGGTCAATTAAACCCGCACGTCTCTGCACTTTCCAGGATTAGCCAACAGACTTACCCCGTCGCCAAGCATTTGGAATCAAGCTCTAGCTCGGGAAAGGTGGACGCTGTCCACGATCCAATCGTGAGTACGACTTTGTCCCCACCAAAACATGCGCCATCGCTACACTTTACGCCTGTCGTCCGTCCACTCCCATCTTTGATAAGGCCTGTAACTTCATGGTTCCCGATCACCTTGCCACCCATAGCTTTCACGTGCGAGAGTAGTATCTCAACCGCCCGTGCTGCCTCTGCCCAACCGCCCACTGGATTGAAATAGCCAGTGTAATTCGTAAGCGGACCAATTCGGTGTGCATCCGAGTGCAAACCCGAGTCCGTTGTGGTAGTGGAAGAATTAGCAAGGGAAGATGATAGTTTGGCACGAACCATCTTGGCGTCTGGGAGCTCTTCGATTGGTGCACCGAGGTACCGATCATTCTCCTTTGATTTATTGTCAACCTTGTCGCGGCCGATATTGATTACACCACATCTAATTTTCGCGAGTATTTGATTGAAGGCAACGTGTGATATATAAAGGAAGTCAAACAAAGTGTTACACAATAGCCAAACAGAGCGGCTAGCAGACGCACTCATGATAACAGTCATTCCACATTGGCTGTCTCCATGACTCTATCGCTTCTCTTGCGAGTCTGGTGTAAAATATGTCACTGTAGCAAGACCTGACGACTGTTTCGAGATGACATCAGTGCCTTTGATTGCTTCAAAGTGCCGTTTTCGCCAATCACTGTCTAGTCAGACGCAGGATGTACCTTTATTGATATCCGTGCTCGCGGCGTCCACAGCAGGTAACTCATTTGCTCGATCGAGAACTGTCACGTCCGTGTAACCACGCCTGAGAAGATGGAACGCGGTGGAAAGACCGAAAGCGCCAGCCCCGACAATAATGATTCGGGACGTTTTCGTGAGTTGGGAGGCCGTAGGATGACTTTGGGGGAAAGAGAGGGACATGTTTCAGGGACTCTCAGCGTAGGAAAGCGATTGGTGGTGGTTGGAAGATGTCGGATCAGAGTGCCTTATGGCTATTCAAGGTAGTACGTGGAATTTTGACTCAAGTTCATGTGTAAGCTTGAACACGCGACCTTGATCTCGCACTCACAGTACTTCTGCAATAGCTAACGTGTGGCCATCCCATAGGTCTAAACATGGACCACCACCTCCTCCCATCATTCACCCCAGATCTAACGGACAAGATCGTCCGACCTGACAACCACTATTGCGACGCAGGCGGGCGTTTCGGAGACGTCTTTAGATGTTTGTACAAGAGCGACGATGGCGTCAAGGAGGTCCAAGTGCCATTGTTGCCCACAACTTCATTCGCTCAGTCCGTGATGGTCTACTAGGTTGCCGTGAAAGCCTTTCGATTTAGTTTCACGGTTGATGACCACAAGCATGATAAAAGGAAGGATGCCCGAGTACGTTCCGTATACCATGATCAGGCCACTCGATCACAACAAATCGTAGACGATCCGCCGTGAGCTGGGTATTTGGAGTAGGCTCAGCCATCATAATATTGTACCGTTTCTTGGCGTCGCACATGGATTCGGGAGACAGGGAAACACATCCTTGGTGTCCATTTGGATGCCACACGGCACACTGCACACGTTTTTGGAGGCCCACGAAAGCCAGCTCATGGTGGTGCACCGCCTACAGTTGGCAAGTAAAACTAACAAACTGTGTCACAGAGTATCGTTCTCTGACGCGCATTACAGTTGTCGGATATCGCTAGTGGACTTGAGTACTGTAGGTTTAAGTCATCCCGTGGTGCACTTAGACCATTCATCACCCTGCATTGGCAGTGCACTCATTTTCTATAGTCCATGGTGATCTTTCAAGCGTATGTTGTGGAATACAAGGGCTTCTTCTTGCTGACCGAAGTATGCGCAGAACAATGTACTCCTCAATCACAACTACAATGCATGTCTCACCGATTTTGGCTGTGCTTCACTGATAGGAAAACTTCCTGAAGGATACACTTACCTCCAGATGTCTACTGCGAGTCCTGGTACGGTGAGGTGGGCTGCACCGGAACACTTCTCGGCCGACGAAAAAGGGCCTGAGCATACTATCAAAAGCGACATATACTCGTTCGGAAACATGGCTCTTCTGGTACGAACCAATTGACACACTCCTCTCGAGCTATGCTTATCTGTGACTGTTTGTTTTCGTTAGGTACTGTCTGGAAAGTACCCGTGGTCCGAGCTCCGAGTTGACGCAGCTGTGATGCTGCAGTTGTCTCTGGGTCGCAAGCCTCCCCGGCCACTCGTGCCGCCGGTTGATGATCGCCATTGGGCACTCATCGAACAGTGTTGGTCATCGATTCCAGAGAGGCCACTTGCCGAGAAATTGGTGGCCACTCTCCGACAATTTCTAGGCGCGTATCCGGTTTCACCTACCCTTCGTGAACACCTAGATGTCACAGCATCTTCGCCTGGCGTCCCAGTGTGTCTGAGCAATGAAGATACCGTTAACGTCGTTGCGACGCAGTCACAATCTGATCAACCTCATTCGTTTACTACGACCTCCACAGATGCTTCTGCACCACCTAGCTGTCTAATGAATAGTACACTCTGTCCGGACGTTCAGAATTTCTCTCCTGATCCGGTCCCTCAACCACCATCTCAAGTTCTCTGGGTCGATACCCAATCCTTCGCGACGCGAGGTTCAGAACAAAAGATAACGAACGAGTATGATGACTGTACCCTAAAACCAGAGGGTGCTGGAAATTCAACCAAAGTATCATCGGGACGCCAACCATGTGTGTATTGTTTATTGATGAGCTCTTTGAGAGTATCTCTATGACCATCCTTTGACAGCATCCAAATGGGTTCGCGGGACACTCTTGGGAAGAGGGATGTATGGACGTGTCTACCTTGGTCTCGATCCATCCACCGGGGAAATGATTGCGGTCAAGCAGGTCGAGAAAGACGACAAGGATGCTCGGTGCCTCAGCTTTGTGTCGATGATAAAGCATGAACAAGAGATGCACAGTAGGCTAGATCATCCCAATATTGTCGCATACCTTGGGTCCGAGGAGACCTCCACCAGCTTAAGCTTGTACGTCGTTCGTCTGTTTTAGCGTTTGCATAATACTAAATTAGTGCGGCAGATTCTTAGAATACGTCCCTGGTGGCTCGATTGGAAGTTGTTTACGCACGTATGGCAGTTTCGATGAGCAAGTGATTAAATCCTTCACTGGCCAGATCCTCCAAGGTTTAGCATATCTACATGATAATCACATTATCCACAGAGTAAGGATTCATCACCATTTTCAGTCGTACGCTTTTCCCATCCCTCTTTAGAACATTGAGGCGAACACCATTCTCGTGTACCTTTCCGGCGTTTGCAAAATTTCCGGCTTTGCAAACGCTCAACGTGTCGACGACGGGGCTTCTTGGATACCAACGCGCGGTACCGTGTTCTGGACCGCCCCTGAAATTATTTGGAGTTCTAACGGGAAACGTTATGGTACAAAAGTCGACGTCTGGAGCGCGGGCTGTGTGTTGCTCAGGATGTGGATGGGGGGAAGAGTATGTAGTGACAGGGAGGTGTTCGCATCGATGGTTCATGTAAGCTCACCACGTCCGCTCAATGGAATGTTGATGTTTACCAAGGACTTGTGGGTGCAATCGTGATTGAAATTGAAATTGGGGATCATGGGACCAGTCCACGCGCCAAGAGACGGGTACTTCTACCGTACTTGCGTTGGGCGTGACCCTGTCGGATCTTGCGGTTCAATTTAGCGACCAATGCTTCGCAATGTCCGTTTGTTCCCTCTTAGTGCATATTTCCCGTCGACCCTTGAACTAAGCCAAGCGGCTAACGCACACATTACAATGCAGGAATCCAGAAGCACGCGCAAGCGCCACAGAACTTGTCCGACATCCCTATTTGATGCTCAGTCCAGACTGGTCCTTTACGGGTTTCTGAACTAGTAGGCGGCTGTAGTGACCAGCGATTTATAACCGCGTTGTTTAGATAATGGTATGTACTATGAACGAGACCGCGTTTCTAGAACGTTGTTAGAGCCGCCACATTTCGCCGAACGATGCGGCGGTAGGTATGTAACAACGCGCGATCCCAAGGCGACTCTAGTAAACCACGCCCTGCCGCCGTTTTCCCGCAGAATTGACGGACAAAATTCGACTTTTCAACTTGTCGATTATGAACTTTTTAGGAGTGTCGTCTCATGACGTCATCATATGTCACAGTCCACGGTTATGTGTATCGTCGATATTCGTCTTGAAGAGGGGTTCAGCGTTGGCTTGTCAGTGGTCCACACAATGCATGATAGTCGTGAGCTGGGATTGTTTTTGCCTGGCTTGCCTGAACTGACGCACCTTTCTCTAAGACGACTATTACCGACTTTCCAACTATGCCTCCGACGGCGACGCACCCAGACCAGCGGACGCAGACGACGACGAACTTCTCCCTGGGGACTACGGCGGACAGGGCATCGGCCTCGCCGGGGGCTACACCTCTCACGCACCCACACTCCCGCCCAAAAGTGCCGGCGACGACCCCTATGCAGCATACGACCCCGGCATGGCAGGCTGCGCCGTCGAGCCGACCACATGCCTCATTCCAGGCATGCCCCGCATGGGTTTCGAGTCCCGGAATCGGAACGACATTTGCGTCTACCCGCTCCCGAAAGCACGTCAACCCGCGGCCCAGGACAGTCGGATCAGCCGCGGGTATGAGCGCGACTCGGACGAGTACGAGAGTGTGCTGTTCCCGACCGAGCCCGCGTCGCGTCCGCCGACGCCGACGCCGCCGCCTGTGCGGGCTGCTCCCCCTGCGCAGGTGCCTCCTTCCGCGCAGGCCGTCTCTCCCGCACAAGCTGCTCCTCCCGCGCAAACTGCTCCCTCTGCACAGGCCCCTCCTGCGCAGACCACAGGCGGAGGCAACGAAGCAGACACGCAAACAGCAGATCAATCCGCCCGTCCGAGTACTAACCACTCCGCTAAACCGCCCATCGGCAATCGCATCGTCGGTCCGTCCTCACATCTTTCCTCTGTGCGTTCTGCTGATCGCCCCAGGTCGTGTCGAACGACTGGCCGGCAAAGTGCTTCGCGATCCGGCAATCGAAGCACGGGGAGTGCGTCACATGGTGTGGGCTTCCATTCCTCGACGGAGCGCTTGCACTGACTCGAGCCGTGGTTTCTAGACGGGCCAGCCTTGAGCTTGATTGCTGTAACACGCGTGTTTTATTTCCGCGTTTTCGAGAACGTTGCATGCTGTATACAGCCATGCTTTCATCATGCTTGCCGCTGGCATTCTGTCGTCGTAATGCATGCGTTCATGTTTGCACAGCAATTCAGGGTCAAATGCTTATTGGCGCTGAACAACGGCACTGCGGAATTCGAACACGTGGTTTTCATCTTCCATGCACTTTTAATTCTTGATCGCTGAAGAGAAAGTCGCCGACACAGCTCTGACAAAGGACCAGTGCCGCGCCTTGTGAATGCGGTGCACATTGATGGGCATGGCTAAAACGGTCAGCCAAAAGTTTGTCGTGATATCTTAGGCTGAATCAAAGGCTGTATGATGATGAATGGTCACAGCTACAATGCGCCGCGAAATAGTGTGTGAAATCGCTGTGCTTGAGGAGTGCAACCAAGCTTTCAAATCTCAGTGCTATTCAGAGACATGGGATGGAAGGGCATGCATAGCCAATGGTTAGCACGATGACCCCCCCTTCATTATTACCCGAGCCGGTCATCCAAATCCCAAGCTGTATTTACGACATCATCTCATTTGTGATTCAATAATAATAGATGCACAGAACAAAGAATGTCTACAAATCCAGTGATGAATGGCTAGAGAAGAAACGACTACACAGTATATACATCAAATCAGGCTTCTCTTCATGCACCCACGCCATCACACGCCCACACCAGTACACGCGCGATCCGTCCATCCCTGATTGCCTCAACAATCATCGCCACCTTGTCCCCAAAGGTCGTGTCAACCGATCCTCCTAGTGATGCCGTAGCCTCCTCCGCCTCTACCCCAGAAAACACCTCATCGCGCATACCATACGCGTCACCTCGCAAATTGTTTGCACCATGCATCCCAATCCCTAGTTCCTCCCGAACAAACTCGTACACCACCCGTGTGCGGGATGCCAAGAGAGCTGATGCGGGTGCTCGGCCGCGTGAAACAAAATTAAAGATTGGTGCCGACTGCGTGCGTCCTCGGACCTCCGCCAAGGGCACGCCCATGTATGCGCAACGCAATTCTGTCAAGAGCGCAGCAAGCCTGTCTGCCAGCGTCTTCCGGAACGAAGTCAACCTGGCCAGGTCGACAGACGTGAGATCGAGCGAGGCCAGCACTTCCAAAAGCGGAGAGACCGCTTCGCTGGCAATTTTGGCCATCCGTGGCACCGTCTCCATGTTGCTGGTCCTGTCAAGGGCTTCGTACACCTGAGGTAGCACCTTGGATGCAATCTTTTCCACCACGTCATCTCCTAGTGAGAACTCCTGGCGGACAAGGTCGCGAACAAGCTGGGCAGACAATTGTCTCATTTCGAGGAAAAGTGCACGCAAATCAAGCGCTTGGCAGACGATGAACAAGTGTGTGGCTGCCAGCAATTGAGATACTTCGAGTGCCGACAACGTATACCGAGCCGAGATGAGGGCGAGGGAGCTGTGAAAAGTCAGTCGCTGGAAACAGGTTGAACTAGAGCGACATACTTGAGACTCTGGTTGTGCATCTCAGCACTGACGTTTCCTACACCAACATTCATACCACCGAGGGCATTCAATTCACCTGCATAGGACGCGGCAGCAATGTCGAGGCCCTTGCAGCCAAAGTCGAGGGCACTTTCTCCGCCAGCGAGATTGGCGGGCAACCCACGATTCATGCCACAGTTGATGATCTCGGTGGATTGGACAAACATGAGTCGACCAGTGTGAGCAAGAGAGAGGCGAAGGTGGTCCATGGCATTGGTGACAGCCAAAGCCTGAAAGTTTCCAGCATGATGAATCTTGCCTGGTAGGATTGAGAAGAATGAACAAGGAGAAACGAGGGACACAGACCTTCGCCACCGACTTGACGGGGGGCCTCGACGAGTGGATTGTCCGTAGTGGAGTTGACTTCGATGCGAATCGTTTCCTCGATTCTGGCAATGTCCTCAAACTGGGGGCCTAACCACTGGGGAGCGGTGCGAAGGGAGTAGCGATCTTGCCTGAGGACACCCTGGTCTTCCTCAATCTTGACCTCGACTTCGTGGTTCTGAGCGAGTTTGGAATCAGAGAGGAGGGACCAGACAAGATGTGCTGATTCGATTTGACCAGGGTGAGGACGGACATGGCTGACAAAGGGATCAAAGGAGCCACGAGCACCCAAGAGGGCTTCGATAGAGAGGGCAGTGAGGACCTATGGAACAGTGAGGGGACGGGTCTGGTGAACGGATGATAGGGCTTACAGATGCGAGAATGGCAACGTCCTTGGCACCATTTACGGCAAGAGCGGCGACACCGGCACTAAACGCGGTACCGTTGAGGATGCCGAGATGCTCCTTTGAGGCAAGGGGAAGTGGGGAGATACCAGTGAGGGCAAGAGCTCTGGATGCGGTATAGGAAGTTGATGAAGAGAATTGCCAGGGAGAAGAGGTGGATTTCAGAAAGTCGTCGTCAGGTAGAGAGGACGCAGGGGTGCTGGGGGAGATGGGGGAGGGTTGGCCAGAGACGGATGCGGGAGAGACAGCACCGGATAGAGAAGGAGATGAGTACGCGGTGGTGGCAAGAGGGAAGCGTGGCGTGGGAGTTTTCAACAGGGTGGTATGGCAGGAAGAGATCGGAGTGCCAGCAAGCAGCCAAACGCGGATGGCGGGATTCCCGATCAACATGCCAGCGATATAGGAAAGCGAGGATAGGTCTAAACGAGGAAATAAACAGTTGATAAGCGGAACAGGGGCTAATAGACTGACCGCCACTGGCAGAGATACTGCCACGGAGGGGCACAAGGGGAACGACGCCCTTTTCAATGACCTCGACCATCTTCTGCACGAGATCCCACCGGACACCAGAGTGGCCACGGAGGAGCGAGTTGGTGCGGACGAGCATGGCGGCACGGGTCCAGGAAGGGGGCATCGTCGTCGCATGGGATGGGTCAGAGAGAGGCAACGGGGACGCTGGGGCGGGGTGAGTGGTGCAAGACGAAGGAGAAAAGGGAATACCATAGGAAGAGGCCTGGCGGGAAGCCGACGAGGGAATAAGCACGCCCGAGTGCTGGTGCTGGAGGAGGGCGCCACCGAGCGCGATGGGGTCGTCGGTGCGGGTGTCTGCGCTGCCGCCAAAGCCGGTGGAGACGCCGTAGATGGAAAGGCCAGCGTCGACCTTGGAAGCGATGACGTGACGGGAAGCATCGTGGGCGGCCCGGATGTGTTCGCTGGCGGAGAGGCGGAGCGGCGGTGCAGAGGGTGAAGCAGAGGGACCGGGGAGGTGGCGGGCGATGGCGGCAATCTGGGCGAGAGAGAGGTCGCTGCCGGTGAGGGTGACGGGGGCACCGGAGCTGCGGGGGATGAGCACGGCGCGGAGGAGGGAGCGAGAGAGGGACGGACAGATAGCTATCAAGCTCGCGAACGTGCGCGACATACTGAGAAAGGAGAGAAGAGGACATGACTGGCGATGAGAGTCGCGCCGACTCGCGCTCGCTTTTATGTCTGTCGGAATGATCCGCCCGTTGAGTTGGTCTACATGAAAAATGAAAAAAAGAAAGAAAAAAACATATTAATCTGACGTAGTAGCGGTAGCACAGATCCAATCGGGATCGAGAACACGTGTCCACCACTCTATACCCGGTAAAGCTCCGTTGTAGGGATCTAACCCCCCCCCCCTTCCCCTTTGGTGACCCCCCCTCACGGCAACCACCCCTCCTCCCCCCCCCAAAGTCACCGATGTGTGGTTGGCATCTTCACTGCCCCATCGATCGCTGTGTCCACCTGCGCGTTACACTCGCCATTCCCGCTCAACATCCCATACACGATCTCTCCTAATGTCGCACGGCTTTCTCTCCCCGTGGTCGCACGTTGACATCTCATAGCGCTCACCCCTTCGAGTGCTATCGGTAAATAGTTCCTCGTCTCACCGTGCAGTGTCCCGCTCCATCTATTTCCCCGATCGACATCCCTGCCAGTGACACTTGCATGCTGCCGTTATTTCACCGTCGTGCACGTATCGCGTCTTAGCGTTGTATTGATCCTCCTCGACCTCTCCGTGTGCCGTCTGCCCCCATGGACATGCCTGCTTATCTCCGGCTGTCTCACTATGATTCCGTCGGCTGAGAGATTCCTCTCTTCCTCACGCACCCTTTCCTCCACTTGCCGCCCATCCTCACTCCCAGCCCCGCGGGAAACTCACACACCAGTGCCCCCGCAGTATGCCGTTTATCTCTCCTTGACAGCCTGGCTCGATTATTTACCTCTCATCAAAGGTTGTGAACAGCCTTTGTATTCATCACCAGATAGGATTCCCCCTTTTTTCCTAACCTATCACGAAACGTGCTTGAATCTGTCCTAATTATAGCTCTTCACGTGTCGCGCAAGCCAACGTTTCATTCATCCAAACTAGAACCCCGATTACAGCGTGCACCACCATTTCCACCACAGTAACAGGTGCGACCACCAAGAATAATGATTGAGGACCAATCCATGAGAAAATCAGTCTCAAGGACATCTCGGCTCATCATCGTAACATGCACCACATTGCACCGCGCACATCTTGCACAGATAATTTTTCACAGCGCTTTCTAAATTTTATCTCTTAGATGGAAATATTCCATCTTTGATCGACCCCCTCGTACACGATATCTTTTACAACCCATTTCATTCAGACCAGCCAGACCGTTCGCAGAAACCGTCGCTTTCTTGATCCCGTTCTCGCTCCCCACACCCGCACCCTATTTTACTCCAACTCTTTCGCGCCCCGACCCCTTCTCACCTGCTCGATCTTCCCATACATCCATGCAGTACACACAGCAAGGGAATCGTTCTGCATTCGCATTGGCTTCGCCAACGTGCCTGTGTGCTGCAATTGCGTGATCCACATGGCAGGTACACACGTCCGTTTCCTCGACAAATCCCACTGGCAGCTATATATAATATATGTGATCGATCTATATACGATCTCTGTCCACGATCAACCGCACCACCATCTTCTGCCCTCCTCGTATATACTTCTTGCGTCTAGTCCCATGCTGCTCGGTTGGCAAGATGTCCGTGAGTGGTGTGGACACATACTACATCGTCATCACCAGGGTGAGGCGGGTGTGGAAAACGCAAACCGACATGCTGAAACACAAAAAAAAAATGCTCCCGATGATCTCGAGGGGTAGCTAGTACAGCGAAGGATGAAATAAAGGATGGGAAATAAAAATGCCGGGCTACAAAGATAAGAATGAAAAAGAGAAAGAGCGAGTATCACTCAGCCACATTCGTTGGTGTGGTTTGGACGTCTGATTCATTTTTGCGGGCGGCGAGCGGGGATGCTTGAACCAGAATACGGAGTCGGTAGCAATAAACCACGTGTATCCTATCCTTGTTTCACATATCAGATGAGACACATATCGAAGACAAGGAGTTAGAGCTGGTCGAGCACCATGAACACACAATGAAAGAGACCGGCGTGTTTTGCGCCACGAAATGAAGCCGTGTTTCACGGCTCTTCACTCACGACGGCCCGAAGAAAGAAAAAAAAAAAGCAAAGTGGAGGTTGCATCAAACGATGAGATTCGCCGCATCGGATACTCTGACGTGGCTCGCGTCTCATGCAAACGCGACAAGAACAGCAAAATGTCGAGTGTCACTACGTGGCTTGGACCAAACGATGATCTACTCGGATAGGTGTCCCTGTTGAGATCGTAAATGATCTACGCCGAATATGGCTTGTCCCGTAAGGTCACTGACCAACTGTTCGGTTCTGACGTCATGGTGGAGGGTCGTCGTCGGACTACATGTTTGCTAACGTAGACGGCTCTGTCATCCTATTTGCTGAGGTATACGACAAGGGCTGAAACCAATGCGTGAAATGATGGATTGTCGACAGATAAACAAGCATGCGTGTCCGCCCATTCGGAGAGGGTCAGCAGGCACCGTGCTGTCGTCTGCATGCGGTGTGCGTCAGCCAGTAGATTACACATATTCCCTTCCTGTGTTTGTCTAACTTCATCTGTCTGACAATACATCAACCGATGAAAGAAACCCACCAGTACAGCCTCGAGTCTCATCAGCGAACGTGATCCAGACCAGAAGGACCGAAATTGGACACTACCAACGGACAGTATTGGGGTGTTTGGGGCTGGTACGTCCTCAAATCCGGAGCCATCACGGCACGCGTGTAGCACATATGACATGCACGGAGTCCTAACTCCTGGCCATGCTCGCCCAAATCCGTGGTGGGTACCACGTGCCGACGTCGCTCCGCTTTCAAGGCCTCAGGCTCTGCCAGCGACCAAAAGCCGACATTCGCCCTCGCCCGGCACTCAGCCCACCCACGAGCACAAACACCAGCAGACGCACGGTCTGCCAACGCCCTTCACCTTTAGCATAACGACACTCCCCTTGTGGCCACCACTCTCTCCCCGCGCCTCGCGTGCGATGTCTCGCTTTCTCGCCACTTGCTGCCACATTCGCTGTCGCCCCCACTTCTCGTGTTTACGCACTCACCCTGACAGAGTCACACTGCCGTGTCTCCGCAGCACCCGGTGCAGCGCCCTTCGTGTCCCGATGGGTGATGGCCCACGCGCTCACGAGCCTCATGACCTGGTGCCATACCTTTGCCCCGCCCCGTCCTTGTCTCGCTCCGTCATCCGTCGTTAACGGCTCTGCGGTCGTGCCTCGGCATGATCGGGGATTTGGACTCTGCGCTGGCGTGCCGCGTGTATGATGTGACGGCTCAGTGGGTAGTGTTGCTGCCGAACGAAATTGAACTTCAAGGTAAATCTGGCTCGGCTCGAACTTTGAGCCACAGTCTGATACAGTTCGCTGCGACCGAATTGGGAAGGAAGTGAGTTCATTTAGTTCGCGAGGTAGGATGAAGTACAGTGTACTTAGCAACGACGAGATAAATATAGAAAAGATAGCCTCTGTACGCTGTGTTGTCCCGGCTCCCAGTTCAATCAGTGAGCTGTAAGTGCAGATGGGACACCTTGACCCCGGGAGTTATGACCCACGTGCCAAGTGCGACGGCCCACACGTTTACCAACTAAAAAATACGTACAACTCTACTAAACATACTTTGCAGCCAAGAATCATCTATGCTGGCAGGGAGAACTGTGGACAAGCCCCACGGTGGAATTAGGCGCCGACAGAGAGTAGACATAGTAACCAAGTAACTAAGTGTCTAATGAAATTACAAGTTGATAGTTACCCGTGATTGGATGGAATATGCCGGTCCGCACTCCCGGCCAACTTCGCCCCACCTTCCGAGACAGGCGAGCTCACTTGTATGACTTCGTCCAATCAAACTGTTTCGAAGTGCGTCACAAAACATGCCTCGATTCAATCGAATCAGTCTCGCGGGAACACTATGGCCCAGACTCGAGTCTCGGGGACATATCGGCCCACATGCTGGCTATTTTCTGGATGTTCTCTCATCCAGAGACTCCGCGGTTGACGCTTCGGAGGACCGATCTTCTGCGACGAGCGTCAGCATTCACATCCCGTTAAAAATCAATTCTTGCAAAAAACATCGGAAAAAATATGTACGAAACAAAAGGTTCTTTGCGATGAGAAAATTAAAGCGGGAGAAAGCATACCAACCCGAAAGAATGGTCCTAGAAGGATGACGAAAAGGTCTCCCAATTCCTCTTTTATTTGTAGGTGCCAAGACTGTGGTACCGCCCGGGGGTTTGGTTCAAAAATTCTGCAAGTTTATATAGCGATTCAGCATCACGAGAGCTACTTCTAAGTACACCCAGGGAACACCGGAATACACATTATTTACGGCATTCATACTCGTCTCTTTCTCAGACAATTGAACGAAAGCGCTGCTTCCCGCGAACAACCAGATGACATAATTTACTGCAAAAATATATGAAAAAAACAAACAAACTCAGAGACAAGCTGATGCCATAGACCCAAATAACTAATGCACAACATCGTCAACCCGCTTCCATGGTATGTATGTATACCAGCCCAAACGACTTTGTTTACCATACCGAGTATGTCTCCTCCGTGTCAGAGTCTTCGAGCCAGTTTTCGCCACGGCTAAACATGTCTCTGTCCGGAAACACCTCCAAAATTTCTGTCTGGAAACCCTCGGTCTCGAGAGTATACGTTCGGCGCAGCTCACGTCTTCCTCGCACAGTCGGTGTCTCGACATTGAGGAGACTAAACCGCGGATTGCGACGGAGTTGACGGAACGTCTGTCCAATGGGGAACTTGTCGTCTAAAAAGAGACGTTCGCTTTCGGGGCAGGTGATCGTGACTAGGGACGTCGCGACGCAGAGGAGGCGGTTGTCGCACAAGAGGTGCACCTGACGTGTCTGTGTAATGGGGTGTTCGGGCGAAGCAGGACGTGTACGAGAGGACGTGTTTGCATAAATGCACTTGACGTGGATGGGTCGTCCGAAGAACGTGCTGTCGAACATGGCGTCCATATGATCAGCGGGTAGGAGTAGCGGGCAAGGTGCCTACCTCAGCAAACGTTGCAGGTCACCCTGAGCAGCGAGCATGATGCGCTCGAGCCCGGTCGTGTCCTTCGGGACACAGGAAAGCTTTTTGTCGTGGATGAGTATATGGCTCGCTGGATGGCCCGTGGCGATGGGCTCACCTTGACGCTCGTGGAAGAGGCGTTGTACGAGTCCTGGGCGAGCATGGCAGAGATGTCGAAAGTTGTTTAGCAAGACTGTTGAAAGTCAAGGGAGGACGAAAACGTCAGATGAGTGATAGTCTGACAGTCCTGTTCCACCTTAATTTATGTGCGGAGACAAAAACAACCGCTGCAAGGCATCCATTAACGTAAAACCCATCCGACAGTCGTGTGTGAGCTTCTGTATAGATGCCATTTGATATCAAACGTTTTATCTCATGTTGTCGCTTGGTACTATATCGGACTGACACCCGACTGATTGCGAAGTACCTGTAGAGTAAAAGTATACATGGGCCATCGCACGTTCTGCTCGGGAACAGTTGCACCCCCATCTGGATTTTGAAGCTTTACTCCTGTTCGGTCGACGGAAAGGAACGAGTCATCTGGAGAAAGGTCCGGTCACCATCATTACATGAAGCTGAGTTATAGCGTCCGGACCCCATGAATGATATGTTGTTACGTCCATCAGCATCCACTACCGTATTGATACTATCAGTAACTGCGTGAACACGATTTCATCCGGTGACACCCAGTCGTTGATTCAAGGTTGTTCCCTCCCTTCTTGACGACTGATAAAGAATAAACTCCGTGGAGCCACCAGTTTCACGAGCTCTCCAAGGGTAAGGTACCGAACATCACCTTAAAGAATCATGGCTGTAGTGACCCAGAAAAGTGATCTGGAGTTTGGGAACTCTTGGCGAATGTTATCGCCCCAACTTGTGATTTCAATACCAAGCTCGGAAAGATCCTCTCATATGAAGCGGCAGATTCACAAGCAAGCAATTTACCAGGCCCTAGAGTGTGGTTTTGTGCACACAAGAGGAGTCAAAATAAGTTTGAGGTAAATTAGGAACCGAACTCAGATCTGTGAAGATACTTGGTGGACCGTCGGACGGTCGCTTGAGAATGGGCCGGACTTGCGGGTCACTAGTGCCTTCATTTTTGTCCCAAACGCATATGCCAAATTTGTCTGAATAACTCCACGGCTTCGCAACACCAACCTATCGTTCGTCCCATCGCGCGAGGCGGCTCAAAGTCAGACCAGACATGGTAATGTCAAATAGCGTTCCACATGCATGACGTTAAAAAAACCCATCGCAGGGAAGGGCAAAAAAGACACGCAAATTTGCGGCGGTCAAACGATTACTGAGTCCCAATGACGCACGTTTGTATGGCCTCGCTCTGCTGCCTTGTAGACCGAGACCTCTAAGCCACATCTTGACAGGAAAGAGAACCAATTAAAGCAAAAGAAAAAGGAGGAGGAGGAGAAAGCCAAAGCAGTTCGTCGAATGTACGTCGTGTACATGCATGTTCAAATGGCTCCTTATCCACCCTTAGTCCGCAAATCGCTTCCTCTCTCTTCCTTGCACACAACACCGAGCTTGTACCACCCTATCGCGTTCTTATCGACACCAACTTCATCAATTTTAGTCTTCAAAACAAACTAGAACTTATCGGTGGCATGATGGATTGCTTGTATGCGAAATGTTGCGTTCTTCTTATCTTTCAGCGGCATCATCTGACTGCGATGCAAAGGTATACCATGCGTGACAGATTGCGTGATGGCCGAACTTGAGAAATTGGGCCACCGTTACCGTGTGGCTCTCCGGTGAGTCCTTGATCTCCGTTCTTTCTTTTGCGGGCTAAACTGCGCACCAAGCGTGGCCCGTGACCCTCGGTTTGAGCGTCTCCGCTGTAGCCATACCGGCACATATGCCGACGATTGTCTCGTGCAACGTGTAACAGCCCACAAGTGCTATATTGTCGCGACGTGCGATCGCGAGCTGCGGCGACGCATACGCAAAATTCCGGGAGTCCCACTCATGTACATCGTTGCGAGGCGGTATGCTATCGAGCGACTTCCTGACCAAGGGGCACCAATCTGATAGAGAGAGAAAATTGAAGTTTGATTATCTCGCTTTGTGTGTGATTTTTCATGCTCTGAACAAGGGGGCTTCGCCAAGACGACTGGTGTGTGGTGGGCAGGTATCAGGTTCACACTATTTGCTTCCGTCGGTGGAATCGCATTGTGCGCGTTTGCATTAAATTAATCTAATCAACATCTTCGCAGCTTTGCCCTGAGTACCATGTACCAGTGGTGCAAAGACTAAAACATTTGTCGATACCTTGTAGGTCTATGCATAGCTGCTTCAAAACCAAATCGTTTTAAATAGTACCATACAGCCCACCCATAAACAGGTTCTAATGAGCTGGAAGCCTTCTATGAGCGATGTATATGAACCCCTTCCTCAAGTCTCATGGGATACGACCTGTAATGTTGCGAAGGCTAACTCGGCGGAACCCTGTAGATCGGGTCCGCGGGGATACCGATCGAAAAGATCTACACCGTAACGCAGCCTTGTTGTGCGATTCACCTAGCGATCTTCTAGCCGCCGACGCTGCATCGACTTCATCATGTTCCCAGATAACATTCGCAACCTTGTGTGGTTATATGAAGGACAATCAATTCTCACCAAGCCCATGTATAGATGTGACAAACAACTTCCCTTGGCACTAAGCAACGGCTTATCCTGTGTGCTTTCGCTACGCCGTATGGAAGTCGCGCTCGCCCGCGCTGATCGCTCACACTGTGCAAGGGTGCTTATTCCTCTGGAGTATGCCCGTGCCTTTCTTCGGATAAAAAATAAATAAACCCGGCTAACCAGTCCGGTGTTGCCAAGGTGTCTAAACAACCTCCTCTGAGAAGCGACTAACTTGTATGCACTCTCATGCACTGCCTTTCTCCGAGCTGGCCAATCCGCAACCTAGCTGACTTTAGTACTGCCCGACGGGATATCATTCTCCCTATAATTCGTATGAGAAAATTTACCTGCAAAACTACCAATGAAAGCAGCGACCCCTGCGGTATGCCAGCCTTGTCCGTGTAAGTTACGATTGAACTTCGGTCACGTAATCTCAAGGGAAGTTGGTGTAGTCTTCCTCTTCAGTACCGCCCTGGGTCTCGGATAATTTTCATTCTCATGCTGTGGTTCTTTACCGAGACTCCACAATAGTGAACGCCGCGTCGATAACCGACGAGCTTCCGTTAACGTCGCGGGTAGCTAAAGTATAAATATGTTCATCTCTGCATGGCCGTGAGAGTAGAAATGTGATAGGAGAATTTTCTTCCTTCTCTGATGCGGAAAAGCGATTACGGAGACTGGACGCACCGTTATCGTTATACGGTGATGACCAGGTGGGGGTCGGTCCGAAATCCTATCCAGCGCTCAACAACACTTCAATCGATGCTGAAGTTGGCATCAACGCAATTGCCAGGACCTCCCTATTCTGTTTCGACCAAATCCAGGGCAAACGTGTTGGACCGGTAAGAGTTCCGAGGGTCAGCACTTACGTCCGCTCGCTGAAATCCGAACTCACCACACTGGTGTCTATATATCTGTCGTGATCAACTCCGCAGTCCGAGGCTATTGGCGTCTGTGTACAGGAACCTTCCAGGGTTACTCCGAACAAACCGCTCGTAGCGTAGGGCTGGAAAAATAATGCAGAGCACTCCAGGGCCCTCTAATCAATCGTGAACTTGAATAATGGTGCAAGGCTCATCCGAGTCTGGCAGTGACAGTGCGGGCGTGTCAATGACGTGATACGTGTACGACTCCGCCGAGTCTGCCACGGTGTTCTCTCTCCATTACTCACTGGCAGGCGATCATTCGTCAACTTCAAAAATCACGTCTGAAATAGTATGGCGACAAGCACAACGCTAGCAGATAATACAGTCTCTTCTGAATATCTATATTCGTGGTCTCCTGTCAATGCTGACACACTCTCCATAGAGGAGTTTATTGCCAAAGTGAGGGTTTGCACTTTCGAAAACACACTCCTGGCTCAACGAAGATATAGTATAGGCCGTCTATGGTTCAAAATGATGGAACAAAGCCTGTGAGGGACAGGTCGGCTGCAGTGAATGGCGTAGCATTGACACAACTATGTAGTGGATTTGGGTGCGCCGAGAAGCGAAAGCCGGGTCGTCGTCAGTTGAGAATGAAGCAAACGCCGTTGTGGAAGCTACGGCCCTTTGTGCGTATGTTATCCTCTTCGTATTACACGAGACTCATGTTACCCCAAGTGCAACAGACCACCGAGAGGGTTGGGCAGATCAAGGTATGCTGGGTAGCCCATAACAATGGTTCATCCATCTGAAACTCGACGATGTAGAACGATGCGTCCATTCCTATACGTGGAAGCAAAAAATCTGGTATACAGAGCAAAAAGGAAGTGCGTGAGCAGGTAAACAAGCCGCTCTACCATTCAATATTTTAGGGGCTCATCTTCGTGTAGGTGCAAGCAGAAGCTGCTGACAAGCTGAAAGTCATATCAAATCAGTACGGCTTCACTTGTGGGAAGTGGTAAGTTTCTGGGATTCATATCTGCTATAGTGATGTACTCTTAAATACCAGGATGGTCTTTGTTCCGCCAGACAAGGTCGACATAATCTGGAGCAAGATAGCATGTGAGGTTTTGTGGCCATCACACACTTGTGCTAATCTAGTTAAAAGCCTCCATTGTTTCTGGCCCCCTGTCCTCCACATCTGTCTTCTGTGCCAAGGTGGCCACATCACCTGGAGATGCTGACCCTGGGTACCAGCATCTTATATGTGTATATATGCCCAATGTCTATGACAAGGAAGATGTTACAGTGGCATGTCCTAGTTCAAAGTCATTACTAAATGTTGATGTCTAACTTTGTATTAGGTCATGAAAGTGCTGTTGAGACAGCATGGACTCAATCTTAGTGATGTCAAGTCTGACCTATATTCAATGATAGGTACAGCTTGTTGATACCTGTGTCTATTCTCCATTAATTCTGATTGACAGGTTTGGATAGCAAACATCCAAGTGGCATACCCTCTACTGTAAGTCATCCTTTTAGTTACTTATGACATGTCATTTGAAATTTGATAGATTTGGAGGAATGCCTCATTGATGAAGGATGCTGAGATCAAGGTATTTGTTCAATTGTTGTAATATTAAATATTGGAGTTACAGTAAATTGTCCAACAGGAACTGAAGGAAGCATTTTATGCTGAACTATCTGCTGCTAAAATCTCTACAGCCAAAGCAGAGTCATCCAAGAGCTCCAAGCCATCAGAAGGAAAGTCTAAATTTCTTGTCAAGAAAAGGGCTGCAGAGGACCCTTTTTCTTCCAATGATGAGACTGATTCTGCCAAGAATGGGAAGTCCACTGGTATGGATGCAAAGAGAAAGAATGCAGAGAGTGAGAATGAGGGTAATAAGTCACCAGTCAAGAGAAAGAAAGCATTGTAACTAGCATGATTTGCATTTATTTTGGCTGCAGAGAGACCCTTCTAGTCCAATTTTTGCTTGATGTACAAGTTGCTTACCAGATGCCCATGTGAGTAAAATGTAAGACCTCAGGATGCAACTAAGTGTGGAAAGGGGTGGCCCCTACCTTCCAGTAGGAGGTTTTCTAGGGTAGCTAGTCACAATAGAGTCCATGTTATCATTTAGTGGATATAGAATTTACAATAAAAACCACCCTCTATAGGTGTAATCATGAAGTACATACATCATGCTGCATGTGCCATATAATGCACCCACCACACTAATACTATAGCACATGATCCCCATGCCATGTTACACCTTCCTTTATCAGGTTCCTTTGCATCAGCACAATCTACCACTGGATGACCTGGTGTGTTTGCAATGGGGTCATGATGTGGCACAACACATCACTGGCAAAATGAGGATGATGGATGCAGCAATATAGAGGCAAGTTTATAATGAAGTAGATGAGTTATTAGATAATCCAAGTAAGACCAGTGCATCTAATCACAATTCACAGAGGCCACCTAACTTTATCCTGCACAATAGAAGTATATATCGAGTTCAATGTTTGCTGATCTAAAAGCGACACATCACCTGTCTCCACTTGAGAAAACGTCCAGCAAAATGAGACGCCCTAGCAAAACAATTTTCGATGCCGGGGCTTTGGGGTTGCGATTGTGCCAGAGGCTGGACAAAGTTATCCACAAACTGTTGAGCTCGTGGTGCTTGCCACAGGCCTAAAATTGAGAGCACCGTTTGAATGTAGGTCCAAAGGGATTCATGAACAGGATATTCT
>JBBPLE010000266.1:32504-44717 GCA_038089675.1 Boletales sp. KT-2023b | reverse complement strand
CGCGCGCCGCGGGGAAAGCTGGGGGGGGGGGAGCTTTTGGGGGGAGTCCTCTAATCCTCTCTTGGGCCTCCCCCCCCCCCCCCCCCCCCCCATCCGAGCACAAGTACGCGCGGTTCCAACAGGCTCCTTGGTGGTCTGCGTCGGAGTCGGTGGACGTTTCATCTCCGAATGTTCTCCTCCAATGTTCACAGTCACGCGCGGATCATCCGCGGATCAGACGAAAACGAAGCTTATTTCAGTCTACTTCCGCCGCGACGAAGGCCACCATGAACACACATTCAATGTCCACTCTCAACTATAAACTACATTGCTCGAACGTCACCGCACAGAAATAAACGGCACTCGGAAATCAGGACGCATATCGAGAAACAAGCACGAAAAAACGCATCAAGTACACTTAGCGTCAGTTAATGTTTAAAATATAAGATAAAGTACGTATGTAACCGCTCGGAATAAGCAGCAAGGAATCGGTAAACCAGATGGTGGTATCATCAGAACCAAACACGGCCAATGATTGCGCAAAAGAGAGCTGACAAATGCTGATGCATATTACTGCGCGTTGTTGTCATTCGTGGGGTAATTGAGCTTTCGTTGTCGTTCCTCGCCCTGTAATGCCGCTGGCGAGCGACTGATGCGGTGATGAGAAGTCGAAGTCGTGGCGTTCAAGAATGTCTTTGGATACCCCGTTCCGACGTTAATACCTGGCACAAATAGCGCTCCACGATTATACGAGCTGCGTTCTTTCCTTCGCATATGCGTAGGTTTGGGGAACTCCTCCGGAAGCCCTTGCTTCGGGCCGGGCTCAGAGTAGAATATCTTTGGACGCCACTCCTCGCGCTCGTCCATGATGCACGAATTCTTGAATTTTTCGACAAGTGCTTCCTTTCCCCTGTCAACGTTACGATCCTTTCAGCGACCTCGGATGATTTTGTCGAGCAGCTCACTGATAGTTCGCATAACTCATCTGCAGTACTTTCTCACTGGAGTACATGTTCCTGTCGCACACCATAATGACTCCACCCAAGCGTCGCATGACTTATGGCTTACCACTTTTCACCCAGTGTCGTCCTCGCGAACCGTAAGAGATCCTCCACGCCAATAAAGTTAACGAAGGCATATCCAACGTTACATCCTACCAAACGGGCAATGTCAAGGCGATGAAAGGCGTAGAAGCAACACGGATTTCGTACCGTTCTGGAAGTCCATTCGCAGGTAAAGAAAATCAATACGACGAGGGCAAATTTTGTTGATGTACGCAATTAGCTCTTTGTCGGTCATTTTATTTGGGATGTTCTTGATCATCACTGTCGTTCGCGTATCAAGTCCCTGCTCGATCTTGCGAATGTCTAGCTGATTGTTCTCGGGAGGAGCTCGCGGAGAAGCCGGATACGTCGTAGGATATACACGATTCGGGGTAGCAACATATGGATGGTGAGGTGGAGACTGGGATGTGTGTGGTGGATAAGAATATGGGACAGCCTGGGAGGTAGCTCCGTGATAATACCCTGGGGAAGGGGGAAACGCAGACCATTGTTCGGGCAAGATGCCTGGGGCGCCCCATGCGACCCAAGTCCCTGTCGACGCATCCCAACATATTGAAGGACACATAGGTGCTATTGGCGACTGTGATGCAAGCGGGTATTGTATGCCGTGAGCGAGGGACGAAGAGACCCAAGAAGACTGCAGAGATGGATCTCCACCGTATCGGTCTGTATGGGTAAAATAGTCGGGGACAAGATGTGGCTGAACACCGGGACATGGTGCCGTGCACAGGTCGGTCGTGCCACCAGCCACCTGAGCGGCCTCAAAAGGGTAAACCTGTGAGTGATCAAAAGCGATGGAGTTCATGTTGGCAGTTCGCACGTAGTCTGCATCAACCAGCCTGTGATGAGTACGGGAGCGAACAGCGTCAAAGAAGAGGTTGTTCGAACCACGTCTACCAAACTGATCGGGAGAGAGGGGATCAGCACGGTCGTGAAAAGCGTCAACAGGAAATTCTTCGTCAGCGCTAGGCTGGGTAATGTCCACAGGATGACGACAGGCGAGCTTCTGGCGTTCAGTAATAGATGGTTTGTGGCTGCTGACAACTAAGCTCGGGTCGAGGCCAATGCCGTTTTCTCCTTCGTGTTCGCAAGATCTGGGGTGGTCGCGGACGCCAGAGTCATTCAGAAGAGGAAAGGGAACGCCACTTGCGGTCGTGATCGTTTGCGACTGCGATAAATACGTAGAAGCCGTGGGCGTCTTCGGCTCCGCGGCATGTCCACCTCCGAGATGAGACTCTAGGCCAACCAAATCTTCTCTTTCCAGATCTCGTGTTCCACTACACCCTCCACCCAAGACGTCTCGTCGGATGAGCCGGAGCTTCATGCTGTCAACTACTTGTCCGTTCAGATCCTCCCAAGCTGATTTCCCCGCGCGGATGTCGTAATACTCGACGATAAAAAGCTGACGAGTGCACAAAACGGTTAGACGCGGATTTACAGAACAAAGAGATTGAAACGGAAATTTCTTGTAACAGGTCACAGCTCAAAGGGTGACCTTGGAGTCCGAGTGAACGGTCCGAGGGAAAACGAACCTGATTGCATTTCTCCTCGTCCTCTTTCAAGAGGTGAAACGACTTGACCTCCCCATATTTTGCCAACAAACTTTTCAGTTTAACGGAAGCGAAGAAACGGGCTCTGCTCCAGCCAGAATAGTCGTGGTCGCGTTCTGCCGTCATGCCACCTACCGACACCCAGAATGCACCTTCCGTTTGTGACACCGCGGCCGACGCCGACTGACCAAGGAGCTGGCAAAGTTTAGAATACTGTGAGACGGTACACCGAAATAGACGTACGTGTTGGAAATGGTCTGGTGCTAGGAACAAGCAAGTGAGGTTGTTCACCCACGGGCTACTCATGGAGCTATCATGAGCGGACCTCTGTTCACCATCTACATCAACAGGATGGCGTAGACGCGAGCGATTTCCCTCTATGAGACGCTTGACCCTTTCTGCGTCGCGAATGTCGTAGAATGTGAGGATGATTGCGTGCTTTTCCTGAAAGTGATAATAGATGGTCTGTATGACGTTTCCAGCATCCAAGACGCTATGCGAGTCGTCCAGAGCGGGAGATGAACCGTTCGGAAGGGCTGCCAGTGAACGAAAATACGGACTAATTACATCTTCCGAGAGATCGTTTGGAACGTTTCCGATCTATTTTTTTTTTCGTTGTCAAACCAGTCCGGACGGGGCAAAACAAGGCTCACAATCAAGTAACGGCTTTCAGCAGCGTCACTGGAGAGAGGGTTGTTGGGGGGAGAGGTGGATTGCTCGTCGCCAGGGAGGCAGAGGTCGGTTGAGTCGGGATCTGTACTGTCGCTTTTGAGTGAGGAGGCAGGGGTGAGAGGCGGCGTTAGATAGTGTTGGTTCTTGGATTGTTGACGCGATCGCTTAGTTGAGTGGTCGCTGTCTTTGGCAGACGGATTTGTGGATAATTTTGTGGGGCTGGGTATTTGAGACGAGGGATTGCGCGAGGTTGGACGAGTCGACTGAGGGTCCGAAGAGGCATTGCGTGCGCTGTGTCACGTGGGAGGGGGAGTAAGAGGGACCGGAGGATAGGACACAGTCTATATTTTTGACGCACCGCAGATTTGGGAGAGAGGGGGAAGGCTGGAGGCGGGGAGGACGAGCGAGACCATCTGCGACAAGGTGGAGCGAAGTAGACATGATGGGGGAGAAGGATGAAGCTCGAAAAGGTGTCCGTGCACGCGAACGGTGCTTTAAGAAGGGAGAGTGGAGAAGCTTGGAGATAGAAAAGGAAGGATCGGGGAATTGGATAGGCTGAGCGCGCGATTAATTTGATGGGCCGAGTTGACGTACAGAGAAGCGAAGGAACGAGAAGAAGGTTGGATCTCGTGTACCTCCGTGCATACGAGGGCATGAAAGGGGAAACCAAAGACAATGAATCGGGACGTGATGCATGACAGTCGGAACACGCAGTGGGGATACAAGGGCCCATGAGAACGGACAAGGTACGAGAGGAAATAAAAATACACAGGACGAGGCTTGTGTAGGAGGAGGAAATTCGAGGACGATTCTAGACAGATTGACAGTCTTACCAGAGGGAGAAGAGAAGGAACTGTTGTGGTGCGAGGATGGAAGGCGGGCAACCTTGACAGACAAGCAACTTATGAGGGAGGAAGACGTCAAGCAAATAATCTGCAAGATGGACGGCCTGACAGATCTCTGTTCACGGATACACGCGCACGCTGCACAAAAGGTCAGAATTCTCGGTGCAATCCTCGTCTGGCCTGATTCGCTCCGTGGCCATCGCAGCGGTTTTCTGATGACGCAAACTGTGCTATATCAGTTTCATTTATCATCGGAGAAGCCCAGTCTGGACACGAACATGCCCACCTTATGACAGCACATGGTGACTCGGGCAATCTGATACACTCGTTAGCCTCCACTAGTAACGCAGGGATCTCATCGGAGACAATTTCTCGATCCCGAAAAACACGCCGGCCGCAATCATCATCATCAAGAATATTACTCACCAAGAGATAACTGCCACGTGCCCTGCCAGTGCCAGCCACTGCAACCAAAGCTTGTACGAGTCTCTCGGAAATTAATATCAAGCCGCCGACATTGCCAGGCTCGGCGGACTCGGCGGTACGGGATACGTTCGACTCGATCTCAACTGCTGCCGTCAGTCCAGTAAGCAGTAGTACCAGAGTGTGCAAGCGACCCCACTCGTCTTTCCTTGCTTAGTCATCCCTCTCAAAACAAACCTCGACACCACCATGCCGTTCTACAAGATGCTATGTATAGCCTCCCACTTTAAAGAATACGTGCGTGTCCACCTCAGATAATGCTCGTGGCCGTTCATCAACTCCTCCGCCCACATCGTTTAGAGACACATTAAAGACCTCGTGACCATCTCCGCGCGCCATGTGATGGACAACGGTGGTGTCGTCCGGAATATCGAATACTGGGGCACTCGAACGCTGCCTCAGGTCATGAGGAGGCACAAGAAAACCCAGTCCATCGCAGAGTCAGTCCCTCCCCGTTTGTTTCGACGCCGTCTCATCGTGCATTCCAGCTACTGGACCATGTACTTTGACACCTCGCCTCGCACCCTAAATTCGCTAGCGCTCAAACTTCGCCAAGACCCTCGTGTCATACGTTGGACGATGCTCAAGCAGGGCGAAAAGGTTCAGGACATTGTCTTGCCCAGGGAAAAAACAGTCATGCGAATGGACTACCTGAAGCCACTCAAAGGAAGCTCCTGGTCGGACATTGGCCCTTTCTAGCGCATATTCGCTTGTATCGTCTATTTACGTTCCCCTAATCATGATTCTCAACCTCAGATTCGGTTGTTTCCAACTTGATCACCATAAACGATATTTGCATCGGAAATTGGTGTAGCATCAGCTCAATCGCAAACTACCGCATATCGAGCATGTCAGCCAGTGCAATAAAACATCGTCGCCGTTCGTGCCGCGTTAATCTATCCCGATTTCACCCAGCCAAGCACATCATATAAGCTGGAGATGACTCTCGCATTTCCAAGGTCTTCATTCGCCCCCTTATTTTCCTGGTCTCCATCCGGACCGGGACGCCTGATCAGAAGTGCTTGCATTCCAGCATCCTGGGCTCCATGATAATCGCTGTTCGTGGTCACATCAAATCAGATCCGGTACCTCACTCTCGCAGAGCTTACCATTCAAGCTCGTCACCCACATGCACACCCTGGTCGAAGCGAGTTGCATCGTCCAGCGCTTGTCTGAATGTTCGTCGGAATATTTCCGGATTCGGTTTCTTAATTCCCTCCTCTTCACTCAGGACGACAGGGTGGAGAAGCGAGGATACTCCGAGGTCGGCAAGCACGAGACCTGTGAGAATCAATGGATCGGTTGACCACTCCTGGATACACAAAAAACATACGCATTCTTGCGTCGGAATTGCTGATCAGCGCTGTACGAACGTTCATTTCTTGCAATCGACGTACTGGGATTTACGCGTCAGAGACGCCAAGCCAAGTTGTACCGATGGTCTTACGACATACGCACGGGGAGTGCATCGTCAAAGAGCTTGTATCCTTGACCGGAGCTAAAGCGGTCCATGAGTTGGGACACGATTTCGCTCAGGGACGATTCAACTGCTGCATGCCTGTCAAGACCCATGCGTTTTCGGTGTGGAGGAGAAGTGGCCGCATACCTCGCGGGTCTGCACCTGCACCTATGGCTGTCCTCTTAATGACCTCAGACCACCATCCGTGTGCGCCGAGCTGGCCGTTGTAGGCTGGTCTGTCCTTCTGCACCTGACTCAGGCCTCGAAACGGGTAGGTTAGACCTGGGGCGCAGGAAGGGGAGACTTACTAGCTCTGAACGAGCACTGCACCGCGCGTGGACATAGGACACCGAGGAAGGGGGCAAACACCTCAGCGTATTGGACATGGATGGATTTCCTGGGCGTAATGAGGGTATGGAGGGCATCGAAGGTGACTAGCTTGACCATGGGTGGTTGTGTACATAAATAAAGGGCGTGCTGTGTGGGGGCAACTTCGAACTTGAATTCTGACTCGCTCGTCCACGTCAGTACTACTAGTTACTAGCTCGCCCCAATTCACTCGCTAGTGTCGAGATCGACGTCAACTTGGATGTCCGGCGAGGCGGCCATCTAGTCACTACCGATCTCTTTGCGTTACCCCACGCCGCAGGCGTCAAATCCCCGACCCTCGTTCCTCGCTGTTCCTTCTCTCTAAACGCCCACCATGTCCGCCCTCGATTCACAATCGCTCCGTCGTACACAGTCCACCGGTGACATACCCACCATAACACCACCCAGCAGAACTCGCGTATCTGCCTCTCATCGTCGCTCAGCACAACGCGGACTCGTGACCGCTCCGTCTTCCCCAGCAAACATGGCTGAACTCGCAGAGTAAATCAGATTTTAAATCGTCCCCCCTCTCGATCGCTGACGGTCCGCAAGACCGCCCCCTTGGCTCAGGCAGGCCACCCAAACTCCGAGTGCAACTCCCCCAGCTTCGCCTCCAGTGCAACATGGCCAGCAACCCCCTAGGTCGTTCTTCCAGAGGCTCAAAGGGTTGCTGGGCATGGGTCCGGATGCATCTCGGACTAGAAAGGCATTGGTATCGTTGGTCGGAACATTGATTTATAACTTCATCCAGGTTAGTCTCCCTTTGTCTCACACTGTCTTTCTTACTCGCCCTTCGACAGGCCGCCGCTGTTATAGCTCTTCTCACCGTTGCTTCGGTCATCAAGAGCCCTCAGGATCACGCGATCAGCCAAATACATGCATGCGGAAGGCCCCTAGTCGCCTGGAATTGTCTTTGGTTGGTCCGACTCGCATTGTCATCTGGCCTGACATGTTGGAATTACTTTCGTATACGAGCAGCGTCAGTTGATATCGTTCCTTCCCAATTCATCTATTCCTCATCATGATCCAGAGATAACGCTCCAAGAGAAGACTCAGAGGCGACGACGCAACCAGGCGACTCTCAACCCGCCCCACGTCCTAGTGAGCCGAGGCCCCAAAGACAACAGGACAGAGGATCATCCCCGAGCACCAACTCGGAAGACCCCCCGATCCCCTATAACCATATCTATGCGCGGTCCGTCAACTTGCACTCCACCTCCGTCAAACTGACTTTTGTTAATCCTAGGTTGTCTCTCTTTTTGTCCATGTTTACGTTGACATGGTTCTTAACCGCACACATCCTCGAATACACTTCAGTCAACACATGCCGTCTTTCTGCCCCTCTCGTCTGGTGGCTTACCTTTGGAATTTTATGTACCATGTACTTGCTCGTTTTGGAAGTCGTTCTCTTCGGTTTTCTTGTCTTCATGGTTTTACCGTTTATTATGGTCAGTCCCGTGACAATACTCTTTCAAGGTGGTGTTGACTTTCTGTAGCTCTTCTACAGCATCATATTACTATGCCTGGGGCGCCATCCGCTGCAAAATCCACATTACATCAAACCTGACATCGGAAAGCTTCCAAAGTCACTCGTTGACCGCATCCCTCTTGTCATTTATATTCCGCCACCACCCGACGACATATCTGCCCCTGTTTCTCTGCCGAAGCCTATTTACACTTACCCTCCGAGGCCACCCACATCCATCCCCAAAAAGCGATTTGTCTTTCTCCGTAGGAGGAGCCCAAAAAAGGACGACGCGAACAATGCCAAGGACCGGAGTGCCAAGGTCTCAACCCCTGATACGATCAAAGCACCCGAGACATGGGAAGATAATTGGGAGCAATGTGAATATCCCTTCGTTAGGCTGGAAGGCAATCGTGCTGCGTGTGCCATCTGCCTCATGGACTTCGAAGAGCCAAAAAGGCTTTCTGCGGTCTCTCACCAAGATCCCGATAAGGACGATACAGCTGCCGGCCCACCATCGGCCTGCACAGAGGAGGCAGTAATTCCAGTCGAAAATATCACCGAAGAGGAACGAGATGCACTGCCTCGTCTCGAGGATGCCGGTGAAGGGCCCCAACCATTACGTCTCTTGGCCTGTGGTCATGTCTTCCACGTAAGCGTTTTGATGCTTTATAATATGCATCGCATCTGAATTGTCCAAACAGAAAACTTGCATCGATCCTTGGTTAACCGACGTTTCTGGTCGATGTCCGGTTTGTCAGCGCAGAGTTGAGATTGATGAAGAATTACCAAAGAAATCGAAACGGAGACGTGGTTGATTCTTGTAGCGCTCTCCTTTTAGGTATGCTTGCAGGGAAAAGGTACAATATCCAAGGTAGCGAATCGTAATGTGATATTTTACATGTTGGACGAACTGATAGCGTCATCCCGCGCCATGTATTATTGACGTTCCTGTGGACATACTTGAGGCACCGACATCGATGACTCAGCTTGCAGTGTCATCTTGCCGATCCCAGTCGATCGAGTCTAAACCCCTGTACTAGATGCATTGCTTATAAAGTCTGATTCTAGAGTCTATTATTGGCTTTTGACCGCGTCGTCAAGAATGTCAGATCCAGGACAGCCGCCCGACGCTGAAAGTAATGTTTATTCCCCGACAAACACGATGGTATGCCGCGCGCGGTGTTTTTGTTCCAGCGTCGTCTGACCAGTTCGTAGGACCCGCCGTTTTCCCATGGACTTTTCGACATGGACCAGGGCACCGTTGCAGCCAGGAAGGTTTGGCTCAAGATCAGTCTTGTAGCTGTTGGCCTTGTTGTATTCATTACACTCGGTATATTGTCCATATATTGGGCAGCTCTCGGAAGGTCTTCTGGAAATATCCACAATCTATCTGGGTATGTTGTAGTAGGTTCTTTCGCTCTTGCGACCCACGCACCCGCTGAGCAATCTGATAGGATTTTGATGGGGGACAGATCGGCCAGACGGTGACACAAGCGCTCTCGACAATACATAGCCATCAGCAGCTATTGTGGTTGGTGCAGAATCCCTCAGAGTTTCCAAACGGATCACCAGACGTTCAAATGGCTCTTCTCGATCATCGTTGCTGGGCGGCCGTAACCAGTGTGTGCCCTCGCGCCTACAAGCGTCTGGAGTCATCTGATATCATACCCATAGTTAATCCGAATGCAACCTCCAACTTACTTTCTGCCATAAACTCTATAGATGCAACGTATAATACCTCGTCCGCAATCGGCGCCTACGTGACGAACGCGAGAAACGAAGCTGCATAGTGAGCACCTGCATATTGTTATCAGGGTGACGCTAAATGATAATTTTTCCAGCCGCACCATAATTACTCCAATGGCAAGTTGTTTGCTCTAGAACTTCCACTTCCGAGCCGATAACCAGGTTTTCAGGTGAACCTGATCCTCGCGAACATCACGCAGACGCTCGATTTATCTTTTGCGAAACAACTAGCGTCCCATCCAAACCTTCCTGCCTTGATGAGCAATGCGCCGTCCCTTGTGACAATGCCCGTTAACTACATCTTATACGACCTCAGGCCGTTTGATGTTCCTGTGTAAGTATATTCTCATGACATGCGCGAGTGTACTAGATCTTTATCAGCGCATCCGCCGTCGATTACGTCGGACTGATCTATCTTGTGATCCTCGCGGTAAGGCGTGCTTTATAGCACTGTCGAGCTCGCTGACAGCTGCTGTCACTGGTAGTTCATATTAACGGTGAGTTCGAGACCAGGAGTTTCTCCTCGGACTAATTCCCGCAGAACCACCTTCTTGCCGCGGATAGTCGAAGTGGTTTGGGTCGGCGTCTGACACTGCGGTCATTAATCCTGATGCGCTTGCTCTGGCCATCTATCCTGTACTTCTTCATTTCAGTGAGCAAAGCTTTTACCTGTTTTCCTCGGACTGACACTTCTTCAGCTCGTGTATTCTTTATTGAGTCTTGCGTTTGGTGTCCCATTTGAGCGATAGTAAGTCGGTTTCGTCATTTTCAGATCGCGTACTGATTCTCATATAGTTATAAAGGTGGCTTCGTTATTTATTGGATGATGTCTTGGGTAGCGATGGCAGCGCTGTACATCTGTTCTCGTATGCCTTGAGTTGCTATGCTGAGGTGTCTGCAGGGGATTCGCACTGGAATCCATGATCACCCTTATGACGGTCCCGTTTGTCCCCCTCTTTCTCGTCCTGTGGATCATCGGTAGGTCGTTGCTGTTTTCAAACCATTTCGCGTAACGCCTGATCTTTCATGTTGCGTAGTCAATGTCTCTGTATCGTTCTACCCAATCGAAATGCTTCCCATCATATTTCGATATGGGTATGCTATGCCATTCTACAACGTCGCTACTACCGTCCGTACCATCGTTTTCAACACGAAAAATCAAAGTACGTTTGACCCTATAAAATAAAGAGGACATTCTCAGATCACTTGATGTTTCCAGTGGGTCTCAACTTTGGCGTGCAGTTTGCGTGGGTCGTCGTGTCGTGCATCACTCTACCGATCTTTGTGTGGATGATTCGAAGGAGACAGGTTGTAGTTTGGCGCCAGCAATTGCAAGGAAACGAAGAAAAATGATGATCCCCCTCTCATTCAAGACACTGCACAACTACTCAAACTTACCTGTATTTGTATAATAGTCATGATATTTACTTATGGATTGCATTGTGAGCTCGGAGGTTGTTTGCGGTGTTGTATCCATTAATTGTGATCATGGTTGTATATGCTGAGAAAATAGGAATGAATGGGGATAGTGGATGATCTATCGAGCAGGAAATAAGTCATGAGCTAAACTAAAAGTCGGTAGTGTGGTCAACTTGATCCTGATCCAGGATTGTTTGACTCGGCCCCGGGTTTTGAGGTCCCCGCTGGTACATCCTCTTGCGTGCTTACTTCAGCCTCTATTCGTTCACGGGCACGAACCACCTTTGATTGTAGGTAATGCGAGTGCACAGGTGGCGGCGGCGGCTTTCCGGCTCGTAAACCGGATGCAGGTGGATCTGAAGGATGCCGCGGAGCGTTTACTTTGAATAGATGGTCATAATTCTAAGCAGCGCGGTAAGCTGCTCCACCAAATTTGCAAACGTCTGTTGCACTTGCCTTTATGATGTTCTCTATAGTCTCCCCGCGTTTGACGTTCAGGATGAGATGCGCCTCGTCCAACGTCATACGATGCTCGCGCGTCAACTTGTCCGTCGCAGAACCGGAACTGGCATTCCGTATGCCTCCGACTTCGGAACTGAGAGCCTCCGGACTGTGTTTGGCATCTGAGAGCGGATGGAGCGATGGCTCAGTGAGAGCGTCCGAACGGACGGAAGACGTGCATCCTACTTTGAACAGCTTGTTTACCAGCTGCAGCGAGCGCTTTGCCGAATATTTGCGCGCCAGTGATGAGAATTTGACCTATGAGTCTTGGCGCAGACTAGCTCCAATGTGAGCAATGCATCTATCTCGTGGAGGATGAACATACCATGAAGTCAACGTGGGGACTGTTCCAACGGGGGACGAGCGTCGGGAACGTGATCAAGAAAATATTCAATGCAAGCCGAGAAGCCGTCTGGCGGGCCTTCAATTTTATTAAACGACATTCCACTCGGACTAACATTTCTTTGGAAAACAAGTCGATAACCTGCTAGGTCTCGATGATTTCAGTTCCTCAGTCTAAAAAGCGGAAGCATCGAGATCTATCAGAAAATGGCGGTATAGCCCACAAAAAGACGAAAGGAAGACGTGAAACGCTTCAGACAACTCAGTCGGCCGCACCTCCGTCGCAAAAACCCAGCACAAAATCGCCCAAAGAAAA
>JBBPLE010000266.1:0-32409 GCA_038089675.1 Boletales sp. KT-2023b | reverse complement strand
GAAGCATCGAGATCTATCAGAAAATGGCGGTATAGCCCACAAAAAGACGAAAGGAAGACGTGAAACGCTTCAGACAACTCAGTCGGCCGCACCTCCGTCGCAAAAACCCAGCACAAAATCGCCCAAAGAAAAGGGAAAATCGCGGGTGTCGGACCACCCAACTGAGTTTCGTGTCATCAACGCCAGCCTCGTCCTTTCCATACCCCCGGTTTTTACCTCTGATCTGCGTGCCGGGGCGGAGGAAATGCTAGATAGTATGGTTATGCGGTGAGCATGGAATCCGTGACTGCGCACTTTCTTTCTGACGAACGAACACTAATCGGTGACCACCCCCAACGGACAGGTACATACCGTCCTTACAAGGCGTACTTTTGGCTCATTCAAACGTACGGTTTCTGAGCCAGACCGCGAGCATAATTGGCGATTGCCCTTTTGCCGTGTGTCACGTGAGCTTCGATGCGACTGTCTGGGGGCCGCAAATTTCAATGAAGCTAGGTATATGTCACCTTATTTATTGTGCTTGCCTCGTACTGATATGTATCTTGTAATCATCACAATACGCGAACACCATTCCGTCCTTGTGCAGTGGGTAAAATAAACTTATGCTCTCCTGATCATATATCCCTCCTCGTACATCGCACCTTCAATGTTTCAATCCCTCGGCATCATATTCCGCAGGACCAGTGGTTGTTTGAGTATGGCCCTGCTGAGAACGACCCAGAGTTTGGAGGAGGAAGAGATCGGGATGCTAGTGTCGAAACAAACGGCACGGATGACAAAGGAGACGTGGAGATGAACAGCTCTGGAGAGCCGAAGGCTTCTATAGAGAGAGAAGCGGAAAATGGTGGTCGTTGGGTACACCATTTGACAGGATTGAAACTTGGCGATCCTGACGGTTACGTTGAATTCACGGTGATAGGGTATGTTCTGCTTTATCTCATGTGGCGTGACACTTTGGTTTTCTTTTTTAATCGAGTCTGTATTGCTACAGACTGACGGTGGCGAACGAGATGCTGTCACTACAAGGATCTATCCAACCAGACCCATTCTCTCCTGAACATGTTCCGCATCGCGACAAGAAGGAGCCTTCCCCAACTTTTAGCCGGGATGGAACACCAGAAATAGGGATTCACGATGAAAACGCCGAGGAAGAGGAGGAAGAGGACGAGAGTGACGAGGATGGATTCAGACACCTAGCAAAGCTCACAGACGAGGCTAAAGCCGCTCAGAAGGCCAAACGGGCCAGAGAAGAGGCAGAGCGGCTTGAGAAAGCTAAGAAACGAAAGCGACAGGAAGGCCGTGGAGGCGTTAGCGGAGAAAGTCCATCACATGGCAAAAGAGGCGACAGGAAACGCACAAAAGAGAAGACACTGTAATCACACGACCGTGTTATCTGCGGCATCGGTACTGGCCGTAGTTCTATCGTGTGAGAAAGCCACATGTGCCCACACGGAAAGCGCAAGTGCTCTATTTCAAACTGATTCCTCGAATAACTGCCAGATCTCATGCCCATGAGGACTAGCCTCAGTATTCTTGCCTGGTCCTGCTGACTGTTCAATCATGGTAAGTTGGGGTGACCATGACAAGTTGGGTGATGATTGACACTTATCGCTATTGTTATTACTGCTATATACATATCCTCGAGCCGGGGCTCCCAGAGTCTACATAGGTGGGAGTTTGATTTGAGACTGGTAGGACCCACCGATGGAACAAGGACACGTTACTTCAAGGGGTTTTAATGATTCCGCGAACTAGTTTGAAGTTATCGTCCGAGGAGGCTAGAACTGGCGTGGCTCAAATCATACACATGCATGTGTTTATCGCTCGGGGACTCTAGGGAACTCGGGATGCTTGCCGTAAGCACCTGCCTTACATCCACCATTCGGCCCGGGAAAGGCATCACATTGTAGTCATTTCGTTGAACTTGTGCATGTGCTTAACCCCGAATCACCTCTGGCTTGTGCGGGTTGCCATTGTGGAACACTGATCCTCCCCACGACTCGACACACTCGTATCTGAATTTTCTCTGTCAGCCAAATTTAGCCTCCTGTGATCGCGTGGTTCACGATGGGTTTTTTTGGATCTATGTGGGTAAAGACACCTCCGCGTCACATCAGCTCTAATACGTGCTTACAGTAGTCGTAATGGTTACCAGGGTTGATCCGCTTTGCGCCCGCCGAGCTGCACTTTCTTTTGCAACTCTCGGACAGGACTTTATGCTCACCCGGACATCCATTGCGTTCCACCCCTCTTTAGGCATCGGGGATAAGAATAATGATAGACAATGAGGGCTTGACCCAATCAGTGATGTCATTCCTCGATCAGCCATTTTTAATCAATCTTTCACTGAAAAAATACCATCGTTACTGATGCAATGCCATAGCATTTGATTTTTTTCCCCTGAAGACCAGAAAAGTTCTTCCAAGCGAAGACGGTGGCACATGACTGAGGTCTCGAATATGTTTATCCCCGAAAATGCTCGCACGAAAACAAGGATAGCACTGATTGATGCTCTAGGACCCATCTGATTCCCCACCGGCACAGCGACTTTCCATGAGAGCATCAGGACATCGCTAAACGTATAAAGGCTCTAGGTGGTCCTCTTTCCATCCTCAGGCTATCGTAGCATCTTCAGTCTATCGCACCTTCATCTCCACAATGGTCTCCAAGTTCGCTCTTCTCACCAACCTTTTGCTTGCCTCTGCGGCTCTCGCTGCTCCTTCCTCTCGCCTCGGTGCACGCCTTGCTCGTCGTGCCAACGACCGCCAGTCGCAGCCTGTCAACCGTGTCGCAGCCCCCGAGGGTGATATCAAGAACGTAGAGTACAGCGAGAACTGGGCTGGTGCTGTCTGGGCTGAGGGTGACGTTCGTGCCGCTCCCTTGTTAATCGACCATCCATAATCTCATTTTTTTGCTCATAGGGAACCTTCACCACTGTTACCGGTACTTTCACTGTCCCTGAACCCACTGGCGAGAACGGCTCTGCTGCCTCCGCCTGGGTTGGTATTGACGGTGACACCTGCCAAAACGCCATCCTCCAGACTGGTGTTGACTTCACGGTCTCCGGCGACGGTGCCACCTTCGATGGTGAGAGAAATAAAACATTTATTCCAAAATAGATTCTCATCATGCGCCAAACAGCTTGGTACGAATGGTACCCCGATTACGCCTACGACTTCTCTGGCATCACCATCTCTGCTGGTGACGTTATCCAGACCACCGTCACCGCCTACTCTACTACCTCTGGTGTTGCTACCATCGAGAACTTGACCACCGGTGTGACCGTCACCCAGGACATCACCTCCGACTACGCTCTTTGCGAGGAGAACGCTGAGTGGATCGTCGAGGACTTCGAGGAGGGCGACAGCCTCGTTCCCTTCGCTGACTTCGGCACCGTCACCTTCAGTGACGCCACTGCCACCGGCCCCAGCGGTGACACCTACACCCCCTCTGGTGCTACCCTCATGGACATCGAGCAGAACGGCAAAGTCCTCACTTCCGTCTCCACCAGCGGCTCTGACCTCACTGTTAAATACGTTTAAAAGAGTCATCGGTCTGGCATTGTTGTTTGTAGAGGATACTAGAGGGTTTCGTTCATCCATACAAAATAGTGTTGTTCGGGACTTTCTTTATTCGATAAATCCACAAATGTAAAATCCTTGAAAGAGTGTAAAATTGCAAAGTTTTCCTGTTTTGGCTTCAAGGACGTGTCGATCACTGTATCATATCGGTATGGACGTTGTCATCATCTTCGACATTGACATCGTCACGGCATGTGAGTACACCAAAGTGAAAGTTTAATTGAATGCGGTGCTTTCCTATACTAAGGGATGGCAACATCAACTGAACGACAAACAAACAAGACGGAGTACAAAGGTAAATAGAAAGAGGAGGAGTAGCTGGGTACTTTTACAATTAGTACATCAGATAGACCTACGTAAAGTAAATTGCTACACTTCAATTAATTTACCCACTTGTGTGCGGGGTAGTGTGCTTGAAGCGAACGACGAGAACAGTGACGTTATCATTAGTCTGTCGTGATAATGCGTGCTGAACGAGTGTCTGACTTGCTTCTTGTGCGTCTTCAATGTTCCGTATCAAGTCAATTGCCCCTTGGTCGCCCGTGATATCCCATAACTAAAACGATATTAGGGGGGAGGGAACGTGTCTTAGAGTACGCACCCCATCACATGCCAGGATCACAAACTCGTCATCCTCGCAAAGTTGTGTCTCAGTAGTGTACGGAGATCCAACCACAAATTCCTTCATAGAAGAGTCGCCCAAAGACCTCGTAACCGCCAACACACCATTGACGCGTCCGCTCATGACAAAACCACCGGCATCCGTAATACGTTTTGCTTCTTGCTTGTCAGAACCTTTATGATCGTATGTCAAGCGCACGGCCTTTCCTGCTCGACAAAGGACTCCTCGCGCGTCGCCGGCATTAGCACTGTAAAGGACACGACGGAGGGATGAAGGAGGTGATATCACAGGAGAGTTATTCGTGCGACTTGCTGTGGCGGGGGAAGGTGTCGAAGTACTAGGCGAGGGTGGGGGGGAGCCGCCGCCTCCGCTGAGATTTTTCAAAGCACGAGCAAAGCGACCGGTGGGCGATTCACTCTTTGATTTCTTGTGCTTCTTGTTGGCTTTGTCGGACCCAGATGGTTCTTCGCCCGACTCACTGACAGGAGATTCGGAACCGCTTCTAGTAGTTTTGGCATCTTCTGGGGCGGGAGTAGCAGCCGATGGTGGAGCGGGTACCGGAGACGTGAGAAATGATTGTCGGCCGTCTGCATCTTCGATACGCAAAAAGGCAGTCACGGCTGTACAACCCGAATGAATCTTTCCGTCTGATTCTTCACAAAGGCGAGATATACGTCTGTCGACGTTGTGAAAAGTTTCGTTGAGGATGTCAGGGATCGTTGTTGACGAGGAGGTGCGTAAGGAATCAAGAAGGTACTGTGATGAACAGGAATGACTGAGTTTTAGGTTGTATCTCGAGCACGAATTGGGACACTTGCCTCATGAAAGTGTTGACCGCACCATTCGGCGGCGTGTTTTCCTGCGTGACCGTCAAACACTGCGAAGAAGCCTTGGCCTCGCACGCCAGCGTAATCGACGACGAAAGAGTGCGCGTCTTCCATGTATCTGCGCGTGCCCTTGTCCTCGGATACGCCAACTTGGAAAGCGGCATTTCCGATAGAGTGTTGGTTGAGGATCTGCCGAAGCACAGGATAAGGTTATCTTGGGTTGTCGTGCGACCCGAATGGACGTACCCCGTAGGTGTCGAGACCATCTGCAGTTGTGATGGACTTTGAGCGGGCATTCGGTGAATCCGAGAAACGGGGAGCCGCCATGGGAGATGGTTGTGGATGGGGAACAAGAAAAAGACCCTAGTGCTGTATGGATCATGGATTCTGTCACGTGCTACGCGACATGGGGCTTAGATCGGTTATCTTTGTGGACCTTGTCCGTCCCACTCCAACGCCTTCCTGATTGTCCGCCTTTTTCGATACCCTCGAAAACTGTGGATGTCTCAGCAACCCACGAATCCAAAGCCTTCGCTACAGGGGGTAAAGATCAAGGCAAGGAAAGGCGCCGTCAAAGCCCAAGCAAAACACGAGCCATCAGGCAGGTGCTCCACCACCTCCACCGTATCCACTTTCATCTCCATCACCAGTCTTTAGAGACCAACTCTATAAACATCTCGAAACAGTCCCAGAGAACGATTTCGAATCCTTTACTACAAAGCTGGTGCAGGCTGGATCCACACTCGAGTTCTTGAAATATGCAGATGCTCTCTTCGAAATCATCCTCGTCGGCGGCCTCATCCAGCCTGGCGGTTCCTACATTGATGATGGCGCACCTACGTCCCCTTTCACCATCTTCAATGCGAAGGACCCAGCGTCGGTTGAGGAGCTGAAGAAATACGTCGAAGTCCTCAACAAGCTTATCAGAAGGTACCCCACGCCCCATGCCTAGTGGAGTCCAGCCCCTCATTCCTCCTAGATACAAATATCTTCAGAAACCTCTCGAGGAACAATCCCTCCCCAGTCTCCTGCAATACATCAATCGTTGGTCCCCAGAGCAGCGCGACAAGCTTGCCATTACCATAGGCCTCCTTCTTTCCCAAGGCATCGCTGGCACTGCTTGTCTACAGAGTCTTACCAAGGATCAACTCGTAAAAAACGGTCCGTAACACCCCTTCCTGCTGCATGGAGTTGACCACGTGATTCTGATCAGACGCATCCGTTGCTATCCTTGCTATCATATTCCGCTCCTACCTGGCCGATCAATCGATGGATCACCTTTCTTCTGCTCTCAGGCGTGGACATATCAAGGATCTTCTTCTCTTTTTCCCTGCAAACCGTCGGGACGCCAAAATTCTTGATGACTTCTTCAGAAAGGAAGGTCTTCCCCAGGTGTCAGAGTGGTACACCAAAAAGCAATATGCCATCGCAAAGGAAGACATTATTACTGAACTTAAGAATCTTTGCGGACGTGGCGAGTCTGCGGAGGACGTATGTGTGAATTCGTTGGTTGGTTGGTTAAGATGATTGATTGGGCTTGTGCGGATCAGATCGTTTCATCGATACAGAGCAAGTTGGAGGAGCAATCGCTTCCTGATACAGAGTTGATTCAATGTATCTGGCAAGGTCTGATGGCTTCCGTGGACTGGAGTGCTCGGCCAGACCAGATCGAGGGCCTTGTCCTACGTGAAGTAGGGGTACGTAATATACTATATCTGTCACGCAAATCCTGCCACTTGCTGACCATCGTGCACTGGAAGAAATTCTCTCCCATTCTCGAGTCATTCTGCAAGGGACCCAAGGTTGAAGTTACCCTGATCAATCAAGTTCAAGTACACTGTTATGAGGACACCCGCATCATAAAGGCGTTCCCCCAGATTCTCAAGGCATGCAGCTTCTGCTGTTATGTGACATTAATTCTAATTTCTGTGTGCACAGGTCTTATACAACAACGATTGCATCTCAGACCAAGCCATCATTTATTGGTATCAGAAGGGTTCCAAGCCTCAGGGGAGGCAACACTTCCTGAAGAACACTGAGGCGCTTGTCAAGGCATGATATTGTCACTACCTTTTCTCTACATTCAAAGTCATACTGATAATCGCAGTTCCTTCAAGAGCAAGAGAGCGAAGAGGAAGAATGAGGCGGACGTTGTCATCGTCATTCCGCGCCGCACAACCGTGTATCTATTATATCCCCAGAATTGCACTCGGCCAGTCCTTCGGTTAGAAATAATATATGATATTCATCAACTATCTCGAGGCAAGGCGGTACGTACAGATAGCTGCATCTCATCGAACTCTAGACTTCACATACAGATGTGCGCCAGAATCAATACCAATACAGCATATTCGAATAAGGGGGTAGACATGAGTGAGACCGGTAGAGAAGCTGTTTATTTTGCACCAACGCCGCCGTGCGATCATGCGGCACAGGCAGATGATTGCCTTGGTAAATAGTCATGACATCGAGGGAAAAAAAGTCAACCCTAGTCGTACAAAAGGTAAACAAGAGTAAAAGTAATCACCAGGCTTCGGGCATGGGAGCAAAGTCCCCTGACCATCCATTTGCCCCGTACATATTCAAGAAGATACCATCAGAACCGTTGAGGGGGAGCCCGAGGTCTGTGAGGTTCTAAAACGTGACGACCAAAGAGTGAGGCGAATTGCAATACTACCGAGGGGAAAGGTACAGACCTTCTCTTGTATCCATACCGGAATCGTTGAGGGGTTTACCATACCACGGTCACCCGGCCATAGAAAACCAAGTTCTTCCATTGTTAACGGAGGTGGGCCCATGGTGTGTGAGTCAACGTATGGACCCACGATTCCCTCCGGCAATATTGGGGGAGGCAAATTCTGGATCGGCGCGGCGATACCAGGGTGCATACCCAATTTACGGCGCAGGTTCGCAAGCATGATCCGCAACGTAAGTGCGTAGCTAGAAGTTCCGCGTTGTGTCAGGGGGACATTTGAGGAGGAGAAACCGTATGAAGCTGACCGTTCCGCCGCTACGTCGGACAGCAATTGTGCCAGTTGTTCGACCTGGCTCGTGATTGCAGCCAGATCCAGTTCTGAAGGGAAAAGGTTGGCCATTTTAAGCAAGAATAAACCAGAGAAGGCCAAGGTAACAAGGCTGTCATGCACAGCATAACGGAGGGCGGCTCTGAAACATGTTAGGTTCGGTATTATGCCATCTGGGGCCAGGTGGTATAACGTACCGATACGCCGTGGAGTTTAGAAAGATGGACAGACAATTGAATGCAGCATCCTTGGCTTGAAACGCGAGTTCACGCTGCTCGAAAGGCATCTTATCCCAGGACACCCCACGCAAGGCAACACAAACAAGCCAAAGCTTTGCATAGTGCAGTTCTCCGGCGAGGATTTTTCGCAATAGAGACTCTTCGTCCATGGTTTGACCTAAAGAGATTGGTGAATATGGATATACACATCGTAAGGGATGCCTACGATGGAGCTCGTCGCAATCTGCCCACCATTTGTCAAGAGCAATGTTGGCTCTGCGAATGAAGGCAAGTGTATTGTGATTGACTTCGCCATTCAGCGGCGCAAGAGTCTCGTATATTTGAGCTATGTAACGCTGTTATATGATGCGAAGCAAATAGAGATAATGGGGACGGACTTTTCTGGGCGATCAATTCGACCAGCGAGACCAGGCGTACATCTGTGGGCGATGCCATAGGGTGTGTGAGAAGTAGACGACAGTGCTTGATAGAGCATTCATCGCGGAGGACAATAGGTCGCCCAGTCCCCAAGCTCATTCTGTGCACAACAATCAGGGATAGTAGAGAATAATTACATAAAAACATTACTGATGATCGAACCAATAGAGACATAACCAGATTCGTGCAGATACGACTACAAAGCTATTTAGCTCGACGTTTGTTAATCAGATTATACACACCAAGGTCCCGCTCTTCTTCTTCGGGGCGTTGCTTTCCTGATTCATCGGCGAGTTTTTCTAGCGCACGGTGCAAACCGAGATCTAGTGCCATGCGCATAGCATGGCCACTGGGGAGCCATCCATGGGTGCTCCATGCCGCAAGAAGCAACATTCCTGCCAAAGCAACATCATGAGCAAGTTCGATAAAGGCGAAGCTGCTTACCTATAACTGCTTCTTTCCTGACTACAGGGCCAAACAAGGAGGATCTAGCAATACCTTGGGCCTCTTCCAAGCACTTGTAAAATGTAGTGCTAAGAGGGGCATTTCCACTGCGAATTTTAGAGGCAATGGCAAGAATTGCATCAAAAGTCCACGGTGTACGTTCCATAAGACTCTCAAATGTATCGTAATTGGGGTCAAACACTGGGATAAAAAGGTGGCAGCCAGCGAAGAAACTACAGAATCAAATAAGAGCAAAGGGCCAGATGAAGGAGGGCTCACATGTGGAAAAGTTCTCTGCCTTCATGTTCGGAAACGAGTCCCTGAGAATTGTGCATTAGGCACGTTGAAGCCGGTAATAAAATGCATACTTTTTCGATAACATCCGGGAATGCATTTCTGGGGATCGGTTCTGCGCGTGGCAGTTTCTTTACGCTAAGACGAGTGCTCTGAGTGTTTGGAAATCACGCGCGGTTTAAACAAGGCTCACATGGAGGGAGAGCTGGACGGTGCTGCTGCCGCCTCTGCGGCCGCATTGGCTAATCCTTGGAGAGCTTCAATGGGGGCATTCAGAGTAGCACGTGGGAGGGTATCCTCGGATTCGTCTTCTGACGATGCAGCAGTGCTTGGGACAATTCCATATGTAGCGTACTTGTGTGGCTGTACGCATGATTAGATAAGATTGTTTGAAAAGCGAGCGAGACCTACCGGCGGCGCAAAGCCGGGGAGGGGAGGGAAGCTTGAATGGGAAAACAGATTGATACTCAGTCCGGCCGTGAATGTGAACTGACATACCGACTGAGGGATGGATAGGAAGGAGTCGGATCACGACCAGACACAGTTGTGGAGTAACCAGGCTGCTGCTGGTTGTTGGATAGACACTGGCTTTGCTGACTTTGTACGACGGACAAGATGCGGTCCAAGGAGGATTGCATCCCGATCATCTGACTCTGCATGACCTATGACAACGCCAAGACTCAGTTGAAAGACCTCAGTGGCACTGACTGATTAGCAGTTACCAAATACTGGCCCTCGAGACGTGACAAGCGCCTGTTTTGACAATGTGAGAGAAGAGTGGGCGTTAAAACGACGAACATACTCTACGCTGGCACCAGCAACTTGAACTGGTTGGACATTCTTCTTTTCTGGCTTCTCGAAGATGCATGGTGTACCACTCAGCTGACATCGACGACAGGGTGGCTATCCGAAATGGCCCGGGCCGGTGCGGGAGGCGGGCCAGTGAGTAATCGCGGGACGGTCACTAACGCCAAGGGCCTGAGGAGAAATCTTACCTCGCCCTCACACCTATTTTTTCCTTTTCTGCAAGCGGTGCAAGCCCTGGCACCACGCTTCGGTATGTGTGCGGGAGGTTGGGAAGAAGGGGGGTGGGCGGAAGACTCGGGGGGCGATTGGGCCATATTCTGCTGCGGGTTGCTATGGATGGTGAGCATACTGTTCGTACGACGACGCTTCGAGGGCAAGTCGGAGCTAGTCGAGGTGGTAGCGGTCGGGGACAAGGACATTATTATGTCGAAAGACGGCGAGCAGTATGTACTCTGACAGACTCGTACCAGTGTATCACCATACACACACGTGCGAATTCGCAACTCACACGATCTACATCTTTCTCTCTACTACATACTACATTACTACAAAATCCTAAGGTAGTATGTATTCTTGCCTTATCTCTTCCAACGTCTCACCCCGCCTTGCACCCACGCCAGCGGCGGCGTCGTTACGGCAAACCAGTCAACTCGACATCCCGCTCTTAGATCCGCCTCATCGTATTCTTCCTATTGGACACCGTGTTTAGCCGCATATCTTCCAGACGACGTATCTCCTCGGCTTTCCCAGGCGACCAGAACTGACTCATTCAGACCATGAGTCCATGACCAGTTTGAACTAGGGTATATTTTATTTTATTCGTGTTTCAAACTTGGAGATGCATGATGATCACTGGATCATTTAACTTCAGTCTTCTTGATGCTACCGAAACACTTGATCCTCATTTGTCGCTCCAGCTAAGGGAGGTATCTTTAACACCGCAGGTTAGCACCCTGGAACAACAGTTATCCCACAGGTTCAGGTCAGGTGTTTCGCCGTGACGTTAATCCTCCTTGGGGCTCATGATGCCGCGAGTGGAGGAAGGAAGCGTCCGACTGGGATACATTAATTCAATAGCTCTCCATGAACGCGAAAGACATGGAAAGTGCCCAGTTTGGTGATCAGCCATGCCCTGCTCAGTTTCACCTATCACAGGTGTGGATTTACTTCATCACTCGCTTGAAATTGACGCCATACGTACGCATCGTGTGAATGACCATCATAGTTGACTTTGCACAGCAGATCTCTTCGGTCTCTAACGGTGCTGATGATCAAGATTGTTGTTTCCTTCGCAACAACCATTTCCTGGTCCAGTCATGATAGCCACCGTACTCGATGTTGAGTTTCGGAATTTTGGCCACAACTATATTGGAGAACCGGAAACTGCACCGCCTTGTGAACGAGGTATTACTCGAGTGGGAGAGCATGCTTTGATCTACCTGACGCCCGGGCACGAGCACTCCCTGGCATGCTTCAGTAAATTGTGTTCCCTCGCAGATCAAGTCACGCCAGGATCACCATGTACCCGTTTTTTGCGCGCCTTTACCCGTAGTATCCCGTCCCGACGCTGACGATAACATATTCTGTCTCCATGGCGTCAATGACGCATGGCTGTTGCGTGAGTACGATGCTTATAATGAACTCACTGCGTGACAGAAGCTTAAGTCTTCAAACCTATCTTGTCACCGCGTTGGCATTTTCCTGACACGATAAATCTGGGTCGTGGTAATGCCGCTATAATTGACATGACACCCTCCACTGCGCACCATTCGGGACCGGTAAATCGCGGCTCTCCGATGTATTTATTGGATCGACAGATGTTCATGGCGCTGATTTTGTTGCCGTAAAGACACTAGCATTGATCCCTGTATGCTACCGGGGGGGGGGTGCGTCCGAGGAACCTATCTTTAAGCGGTAACTACACGTCGAGTCGACTGTCTTGTATTTTTATCAGGACCTTCCTGGCAGATTATCACCACTTACTACTGTAGCTGAAACACTTTCCCTCCCCGAGGTCAGGACACAAGAAACATGACTACGTGGCCTCCCGCGAGAACCAACCGGGAATGGTTCACTCCGATAGTGATGAGCCAACTGCGTTTTTTTTAATCCTACCTCCACCACACGATATATATACTACATTTGTGTCATCCACTTGTGTCACTCGGATCTTGAACTTGCCTTGACAGATCGTCCGGTAAGTTGTCCCCCACGCTAGCTAAAGCCGGTAGAAGTTTCACCCTTCTCAAGATTAAAAAAAAAAAACTAATTGTCTCATGTTGCTTTGATCCTGAACCGTTTCTTGGATTCTCCGAAATTTTGTCTGATAGGGGGCTGCAGTGATGAGCAAGTCCACCTATACATCGAGTGATCTGATCATCCTGCTCAGTCGGGCACACCTGGGTCTCCAACGCTAACTACATCAACGCATACATCGTCCGTGCTCACGTGGGAGTGTACCGGTGAAAGCCCAATACGTCACCCTATTAGGATTGATTTGAGATGCACTTGAGATATGTGGTTAGATGAATGACAGCGACTGAATGACAGCGATTAAGTCATACGCGCCCGGGATCGTGAGGTAACAATGATGGTTTATGTAAAGTGATACACTCATTTTCTCGAAGGGGGCTTCACTCCAAAGAGATATTTAGTATATGATTACCCTCGCCACATCTATTACTGTACAAAAGACTGACGAATCAAATGCCCACTCGTCGGCGTGGCGTCTGCCCAACCCTAGGACCGGGATGTCTTGGCGTCCCAGGCACAATGATCTGAGAGCTTGGGGTTATGATCTTGACTGCGAGTGCTTGTTCTGCCTCTTTTTTGGCCGCCCTGTCATTTTCATCAGTCGTTAGCTGCCCGCCGAGTTCCAGCATGACGGAACTCACTCTTCTCTTTCCTTTTTCATCTGATTCTCCAGCTCGGCTCTCTTGGAGAATTCTCGGTCAGCTCGACGTCTCGAACTCCCATCGTCAAAGTTCTTCTCTCTAACAGAGTAGAACACAGATCCTAGCTCAGCTACAAAGCGATGAGTGACGGGGACGATCGCCCGGAGCGAAAGTGCACTTACCTAACCAGTATGCATCGACAGCCGTGACCTGCGTCATATACTCCTTTGACGTGAGGATCAGCTCGTGGTATACAACATACGTTGGCGTATCTAGACCAAGATGGGCTTGGGGCAAATCAACATTATATGAAATACTTACATCCTAGCCCGTACAGTGCGCTGGTGGGATGTAGGTGGGTTGGTAGGCCAGTCCGGATGTTCACATACTCCCCAATGCCCTTAACACGAGCAGCTTGGTGGAAGTACCCGGCAGTGATTGCTTTCCTATGAGATTCTTTAGTCCGAGCTCCTTCGCGACAATAGGACGTACCTCAGAACGTCAAAGTCCGTTCCAGATGATATTAAATCCATTTTTTGGAACTTCATGATATCTTCCAGTTGCGCGCGAACTTCCCGAGCCTTTCTGAGAAGTTTAGGATGCAAGAAGTGACGCGTAGCCCAGTCGTCCCGAAAGCTGCAGGGGCTTCAGTCAACCGCATAATGGTGTTGGAAGTTACTTCACACGCACCCGTGGCTCTTCCATTGGTTGAAGACGTTCAGAAGGGTTAAATGGTCGCTTTCTGGTACATTAAACTTCTCGCGAGCTGCGTCGGCTTCCTCCATCCGTTCCTTTGGCCGGTAAAAGACACTGGGAACAGATAGCATAGAAACCATTGTAAGCATTTCCGCAGAGCATTTGTAATCCACGGAGGCAATCAACATCTTCGCCATGGATGGTTCCATGGGAAAGTCTGACATTTTACGCCCAACTGGGGTCAGATCCCCAACGTTGTCAAGAGCTCCGAGGACCCAAAGCTGGTACATCGAGTTGATGATGTTTGCCTACAAGCTTGTCAACAATACGATTAGGAAAATGTTCTCCCGATATACCTGAGGCGGAGGGTCCATAAAATCGAACTCTAGTAAGTTCTTGACACCTAAGGACTTCAACAACAATACAGTATTGGCCAGATTCGTCCTTTGGATCTCAGGTATAGTGTTGGGAAACATTTCGTTGCGGTACGCCATCTCTGTAAACAGGCGGTAGCAGAAGCTGTAGTGATTCGTTAGTATATCATTTCAACTAATCCACTCAGATTTACTGACCCGCTGCCTGTTCGACCAGCACGACCCGTACGTTGATTTGCATTTGCCTGACTTACAGGCGTGATCTGAAGTGCATCCATACCAACTTTCGGGTTGTATACTTTCAGTTTAGAATACCCCGAGTCCACGACGTACAGAATACCGTCGACTTTCAATTTGTTTAGCGGACGACAGACAGTACAGAAAACATGAACCTCACCTGTCAACGATGTTTCTGCAATGTTCGTGGCTACAATGACTTTTCGGCGACCGTCACTTGTAGGCTCAAAGATACGGGCCTGCAAGTCGGCCGGCATTTGGGAATAGATCGGCAACACTGCCAAAGCTGGTGGTTCATTCAGCTGTGCCAGCCTCTCTGCGATTGCGTCAGAAAAGAAGAAAAAAATACAAAGTTAAGAAGACAAGCCAACCTTGTATGACTTGACAGGTAACTTCGATATCTTCTTGGCCAGTCATGAAGACAAGAATATCGCCTTGAGGTAACGAAAGATGGATCTGGAGGACTTGCTTGACAGCACTGTCAACATAATCTTCACAGGGTGATTTTGAATGGAATATTTCAACAGGGAAGGTACGTCCAGGAATGGTATATGTCGGGGCATTTCCGTAGAACCCGGAAAACTGTCTACCAATGAACACGGGTATAACAATGCAAGGATCAAAGATCCTACCTTCTCGGCGTTCATGGTAGCAGATGTGACAATCAGCTTCAGGTCGCGGCGTCGTGAGAGGACTGCCGGAGTCTATTAGCACCGCCAGCGCACGGAGTAGTTGACTCACTTTTCTTCAAAAGACCCATGAGGACATCTGTGCTGAGCGATCGCTCGTGCGCCTCATCAAGAATGATGACGCTATATCTATCCAAGTCGCCTTCATTGAGGGACTCTCGTTGTAGGACACCATCTGTCATATCTAAATACAACAAACGACTGTAAGCCATGGTCAGGGTACATAAGATAAAGCTTACATTTAATCTTCGTCTCGGATGATGTACAGTCTTCAAACCGGATCGCATAACCGACAAGCCCGCCGAGTTTGCACTGAAAGTCTTAAGACATAAGCAAACGATAGAAATTGTGTGACGTACTTCCATCTCCTCAGAAACACGTTTTGCGACTGACATCGCAGCAACACGACGGGGTTGCGTGCAACCAATGATACCGAAGGAGGCATATCCGTCCTCGTAAAGGAACTGTGCTAGCTGTGTGGTCTTACCAGAACCCGTTTCACCAACGACAATGATCACTAGCGGGTTTATCAGAAGGAACGCGGGGCTGCGACCACCGGGGCATTTACCTTGATTCTCTCGGATGACTTTCAGTAGCTCTTCTCGACATGCAAAGGCGGGTAGGTATTCTCTTTGTTCCTTCAGGGTCCTACTCTTGGCGAACGAACTGACCCCAGTCGACGATTTAAGATGACTAGCAAACTTCGAATCTCCTTTGTAGTCCTCCTTTTCGCCAGAGGCCTCCGCCTTCTCTGCTATAGCTGATAAAAAGAACACGGAGAACTACGTGAATGTCCAACTCGACAAATGTCAAGGTGTCAAAATTAGGAACGTACCTTCAGCTTCGGCTTCCTCATCTTTAACTCCCATGATATTCCCCAGTGATGTTCCACCCAAGGAAGCAAGCTTGGCGGCGGCTTTGGCACGCTCAGCTTGTTCTCGTTTTTCCTTTACGAGGGCACTCCCTTTTTTAGAGAACCCGGCCATATCGCTCGTCGCATCCCTGATAGGGTTGATGGGTTCTAGCTGTTTCGTGAAAATCGTTTTGCCATCTAAGAAAGGGGGCTTGAGGTCATGAACCATGACGTGCACAGCTGATTCTGCTTCATCTTCAAAATCAAGATCAAGCTCTTTTTGAGTGGCAACACCGGAGGTGACCATGCGATTGGCTTCCCACAAGTCATTGTCGGCATTCTATATGGTGTCAGCGAACAACGACCAACACTGTGAGTAAGTACTCACATATTGAGCTTGCCTGGCCGAAATTTTCTTCTGCGAATGGGCGTGAGCATTCCTCACTACGGACAAAGATTCAGGACTGACCCTTGCTTTTGTAGCGATCTCGGCCTCTTTGATAACGTTGAGATCCTCATATTGAGCCAGTGGGTTGTGTTCTTCATCACCAGCCACACCACCTTCTTCGGCACCGCTGTACCAGTCACGATCCAGCCTCACTTGTTCTTCCTCCCACTCTCTCATATCGACACCAAAAAGGCCATCATCCTCAGGACTCCTCCCTCGTGGAACCCTAGGGGTCGGTGCATCCCATGTTCTGTCCTTTGCCCTGCCCCATCCTGAACCCTCCCCATCTCGACTTCGCCTTGGCGTCGATTCCCATCCAACATTAGGCACACGGACGCTGGGCGCATCATGGTCACGGTCACGACGGCCTCGTTGACTGTGAGGTGTTGAATCCCAATCCCTCCCGGAGCGGCCGCCCCATCCTCTTTCCTCCCTACCCCTCTGTTTATCCCTGTTTCTCCTGTACTCTTCCAACCTTTGACGGGCGACCTCGGAGAGACCACCTGGGTTAGATGGGGTTTCTGGGCCTCTTTGTCTAGATGTATGACTCCGGGATGCAGGCAGGCTTGGAACTTCGAGGAAATTAGTCGCTGTGCAGTGATATGATCAGCCAGACATACCTTTGAAAACGACACCATCATCCAATTTCTGTTTCTTCCTGGCTCCATTCTCTATATTCGCTTGGTCTCTCTTCTCTTTTGCCAAGCGATCCAGACCTAGAAGAGAACCACGAGGGGTCGGAGGCTCTACAGGTTTAGCTGGCTGGCGAAATACGTGCTTCTGTTGTGTTTGTTAGCTACGTGCGAATGAAACATAGATCTATCGCACAGTATCACTCCTTACGAGGCCACCTGGACGAGGTATTTCGGGTTCCAAAATTTCGCTGCTCTGCACTGCCATGCCTTGAACAGGCCGGGGTACCAAACCAGACGCCTCCTGCTTTACGTGGGACATGATTTCGGCATGGAGTTCACTCAAAAAAGTATTTTGAAACTTGCCAAATGCCTGAGAAGCTGAATAGCGCATGAATCGCAAAATAACGACGCGGGGGACAGTGAAACATACCATTTATAAAGTTCTCCACGGCATTCGACTTTGCGATGTCCATTACGCGCTCTGCAAGGAGATCGTTGGGGTTTAATGTATTCAAGGCCCTAGAAAGCTTGATGGCCACTTGGTGCTTGAAGTCGTCATTGTCGTTGGGTGAGGCCATGGTCAACGTTGATGACAGACTCGACGTCCGAGTGACCAAGCGCTAAACCAACTTGAATGGGCTGCTTACGTCAACAGATTTGGAAGTTGTCAAGGCTGAGCGTTTGAACGTTGTTGAACTTCTCTATAAATTCGGAGAGTAGCTAGGTGTATGATAAACATTGCCCTGTCATCTAATCGAAAGGACACGAGTCCCCATGACGCTACATGAAATATCTGCTCTTCCCTCTCACATCCGCATATCTGTCCGGTTTCGGTGGCTTTCCATAGACAGGCTCCTCGGTCTCTGCAAAAAATCATGCGAATAACGTTAATTATCCGCCGAAGAGACGGCGGGGACCTACTGAGAAGGTCCCGATAGATTCTTGAAACAGCCGGGCTCCATTCCCCCCTCCACATGTGTGCGCCGCCACCTTTCGAAGGATCTATATCATACCTGGCCATGAATGCTCTCACAGAGAATCCGGGACGCTGCCTCATTTCGATCACTGGAACATCGATGCACGACTTTTGAGGAAGCAGGACAACCGCATAGCGATGGTATGGCGTGCCCTTCTGGGGATGAGGTGGTATGTACTTGGTGTGGCTGTTTGTATTCGAGATCAGTGGAGGGGATGTCGCCGACAAAGGTATGTTGGGTCTGAAGTCCTAATCTCAGTCGTGGGACAAGCATGAAGAAATGGAACACGCACTGCAACCAATGAAGGAAGGGTTGGTATGTGCTATTTGCCTCATCGGGTACATCTGCACGTCGGTGAGCAAGTGGGCAACATCAAGTTTCGTGTTCACTCACCCGGATCCACCATGATCAATGTGTATAAACGTTCATCCGTATGGAAGACATCTTTATGGAGTCTGGGTGCACTGACGGTCTCTCGGGGGTTTAGTAAAGCAGTAGGCTGAAGTAGCGCGAGAGAACGAACCTGTTCAGGCGACAGATATGTTCCGGGCTCCACGAATTTATATTCACTCCCTTTCACCTGGTACCCCGGGAAAGAAACACGGAGGTCGAATGATGGATGGAGGTCAGGAACTACGTCGGGTACGACGTGCATTTGATGAACACGTTCCATCTAGTGAAGGTTCTTGGTTGCAATCGGGAAGAGTAGTCCAAATCAACATACAAGAAGATCCAATGCGCCCTCTTTCCTCCAGCGCTGCTCAATGATGTGCCTGTCCACTGCTTTTGACATGTCCGCTGGAATAATGCCGCGTAATCAGACACCACAAGAGTACTGTGACTGAAAGACGTTGAAACTTACCCAATCCATTAGCGCATTTCCATTGGACATCAGGAAAGTTCACCTCGCTTTGTATCTCGAGGTAGTTTAACTTTTCCTCCAATTCCTCGATTGCCTTTGGGTCCGGTTCTGAGGTCTGTTTGGCAGCCATCAGCGAGGCACGAACGTCTTGCAGCTCTAGTTTCAATGTTTCCGAGTCTGCCTTGATGAACTTCAAAGCCTCGTCGAATGCAGGGAGCACCCCGTATGCAAGTGGCCGTTTCCATTCTCGCGGCTGTTCGAGTGAGATTTTTGGTCGACGCGTCTTGAGGGGACGGATGGGTCGTCTTTTGGCAGAAGCATCCTCAGGTTGCGCTGTCGAGGCAGGCAATGCAGCTGTGGTGCTGACGGTTCTGATCGAGCGGGACCGGAGTGTCCTTATTGCGAACATGAACACTACTGAAAAGAGACGAAAACCAAGTACATATCTGCCGTAATCAATGGGCACGCTTTCAAATAGACGAATTTACTACATGTCTACTGCAAAATGCTCAAAGCCACAGTTGAATCCTCTGCGGGATAATACATGATGCGTCATTTCAGGGGCGACGGTGGTGGGGTTGCCTCCCATTCTATTGAAGCTTCATCGACATCCTCAGCCGGCTGGGTATCTTCAAACGCATTCCGCTCCGTGTCCTGAGTTTCCACCTGAGTAGCGGTCTCGGATGGAGGGGGGATTTCTGACATGTCTACGTCTGCAACTTCAAGTATTGATGTTGTTCCTTCAGTGGCACTTCCTCCAGTTTCCGTCAGAGTATCTTGTCGCTTCTTCAAGGACCTCTCTTTCTTCTCAGCTGGCGGCTTCGAGGGAAGCCCGAAGAGAGTAGTCTGTCTGCCAATATCTTTTTTCTGCTTTTCTTTCCCTTTCCCGTTCGTAGCACCTAGATATCATTGCATGAAGCTTAAATACTGGAAAAGTGCAAACGAGCAGCTTACGTGGTTTACTTTGTTCGGTCTCTACGGCGTCGACTTTGTCGAAAAAACTCTCACTCTTCTGGATTGGTTTAGTATGCTCATGTTTCCGTGCGAAGGGATTCTTCTTCGTGTCCACAACCGATTTTCGAGAAAATGGATTGTCTCCTAGATATGTGATTGAACTGCCGTTTCTTGGACTTCCAATGATCTTGCTTACGTTTAGGAGATGGAATACTTGCATCAGTTTCGTCCACTGCTCGTCGCTTGTCGAAACCACTTGACGCGAAATCATCCGCTTCGTCGCGTTTCCTCTTTCCATCAGGGGAAGTCGGACGCGTAGCTGTTTCTGATTGAGGAGCATATCGTGTCTCGAATGGCCGAAAAGGGGCATTCGAGTTTGCGAACTCCGAATGTTCAACAACCCCTGCCGAGCGTGTTAACCCTGGTCTCTCGACTTTTGGAGGAGGATCAAAGTTCTGCAATAGTTTTGGTCGTTCCATAAATACGTCCTCTTGCTCAAGTCGCTGCCTTCTTTCCCTGGCCTCCTCTGTCGGACTCGGTTCGTCTTCGCGCCACCGCTTAATTGCGTCAATCTTTTCCTGAAGGCCAAGTAGTTTGTAAAAGCCTGCGAGCTGACTAGCGGCAGCTATGGAATGTGTAAAGTGCAAACGCCTAGTTAACTCCAGAACACGAGGCGCTTTATCTGCCTTGCAAGCTGCCTGGATGAGTTTAATAATCGATTTGTCGAGTTCAATTTCTCTCTTGTCCAGCTCGGATGAAGTTAGCTCATCACCCAAGGCATCGCGGGCAAGATTAATGTGTATCCGTTCTCGTGCAAGTCTTCAAAGATATCAGCAGAGAGTATAGCGAATGCAATATTACATACTTTTCTTCGATCGAAGATTCAATCGTATCCTTGTTTCGAAAGGGGAGTCTAACAGGCAGTTCCTGCGTCAGTGGTCTTGGAAATCCCGGATGCTCTTGTCTGCCCTAAGAGGCAAAAAAAAGTGGCTAGGAAACAATGTACAAAGTGCAAATACCTTCAATATGACACATGTTAACGTATCTTGCGATAAACCGACTGGCCAATATGATTCGTCCTTCCCCTGCTTGCGTTCAAGAGCGTTTGTGTCCAATAGGCGTGCCCATGTTGCACGGTTGGGTCGCCGAAAGTTGATCATAATATGCACGAAACCGGCGGAATCATGAATTGCAGGAGCCTACCAACAGACTTGTCATAGTCGTATGTGATAAAGGATGTAAATACATACCCCCTCAAGAGTGATACCAATCCATTTAAGCACATGGCCCTTGGGGATTGGTAGTGGCTTCGCTTGGAGAACCTCAAAGTCGTCGAAAGATATTAATGTAGCCATCAGCCCTTGTGAGCCTGGCAGAGAGTGTTCGACTATACCGTGCAACTTACAAATTATCAGTGCTTACCGTCAATGGTGGTAGCACCGGGTCTATGAACGACCACCACATATTCTTCCGCGGCAGCCATAGTTACATATTCGCCCTCCAGACCCAACACGATTCGTTCAAGGCCAGACCCGCTCAAAAAGGTGAGATCTCCAGCGCTGGTGGCGATCACGACATTTCCTTGTCCTTGGATGTCCCCCCCGGATGATGATGGGTCTCGCAATGAGTGCACGGGTCTTTCTCCTCCGGCAGCTAACCCGAGAACACGTTGGCCCAAAGGTAAAACATAAGTCCAGTCGCCTTGAGAGGACCAAGCCCCGTATGGTTTGTATAACACCTGAGCTGGGTGATCTTGCTCGGGTGGACATGCAAGAAGCACTCCGCGTTCACCTAAGCAGTGGCTATCAATGAAAAACCAAACAAAATACATCAAATGTTCTCACCCAGGTAACCTACATCGTATTTAAAAGGGTCCGAGAAATGGTAGCTCTTGCGCGCCGAAAGGTCATGAAAGCCGACATTGACGATGTTGTGCGTCTCCTGGTCCGTGACGTCAATCCATCCGACCATATTGTAAGCTACGCGGGAATTGAATAGTTGAGTATGTGTTTGTAGGCGAGAAACGAAAGCCTACCGAGATAACGTTTCTTGCCATCCATTGGCGTTGATCCCGGCTGAAAGGCTGGCTGGGCCTTTGTAATGCTCACTACCAGATCTTTCCTGAGTAAGAATCGTAAGAGATTTCGGAAAAACATACCCATTTCTTTCACAAAGCCATCTCTGACCACAGCGTGCCCCTCCCCGTGGTCGTCCTCCATTCCAATGCCAATGTCATCAATTATCCAGTCGTCCCCATAGTCATCGGTGGTTACGGGACCATCACCATCCCTCTTACCAGGATCGTCCCCCCACAATGTAGGTGTAGATTTGCGTTTGACAGAAATGCCTTGTGCAGCGCCAGCAGTGGTTGCTTTCACAGGGTCCGGCGAACCCACAGGGATGGGATCCCTCCACCAGCTTACTATTCCCTCTGTATCTGCCCATGCAACGAGGTTCTGAGATGGTGAGAACGCAATCTGCGTGATCACGGTATCAGGAGAACCAGCATGACTACCAAGACATGTGAGAATATTTCCCCACATACATGACCCTTGCTTACCGCCAAAGAACATGCTTTGTCTGCGTGCTCCAGACCGAAATTCCATTCTTACAAGCACTGACAAGATAAATCCCATTAGCTGAGAGCGCGAGTGCTGTTGTAGCGCCTGTTGAACTAGAGTCTGAGAGGCTAAAAGATTTATCCCAATTCGGCCGCGAGATGGCAACAATTTCTGCACGGGGGAATCCTTAGCAATTGATTGGGTAGGGTAAGCGAAAGCATACCATGCGTCCTGGACGCAACAAAGAAATACTGTCCAGACGGATGCCATACCGCGGAACAATCATGCGTAAACTCCGATGACCTGGTTAAAAGCATTTCAGCTAGAAATTAGGAGGGCGGGCTAGTGGTAGTACTCGGTATCGACCACAGCGGGAATTATTCCATCGATAAGTTTCTCAATTCTTGGTTCCTCTTCAGAAACATCCCAAACGGTGATTGTACCGTCAGCTCCGCTTGCAGTCTAGAGATTATCAATTAATGGTACTGGCAGGTGCATAGAAATGTACGGACGAGAAGAGTGCCCGAGGGGTGCCAGGTCAACCTTCGTACACATCTCTTGTGTCCGCTAAGTGCTTGGACATTAGTAAGATCTTTCAGCTCCACAATTTTGACTGTTGTTTCACTGAGGCTTGTTGATTATTGATAGAAGAAAGGAGAGAACGAACACACTCTGTTGCAATAGCGACGCGCTTCCCTGCTGGATCAACAGCAACCGCCCGAATGCATGCACCAGCTGCGCCCAAGACCAATCCATGCAGATCGGGTTTTCCATGAGGGTAGCTGCGGACTTCGGAATCTTTACTTCCGGATAGCCAGTACTCGTCCTGATGCGACATGGGTCAAGGAATGACGCAGCTCGCGGTTATTCATCAGAGAAAAAGGTTCATGATAGAGGGGACGCACAGAACTTGCGATGGCTGTTATTCCCTCGTCGGCTTCGTATGCCACTTCTGGTTCCTGGTATTGATCTTTGTCCATTTTCCATATTCGCACCAAACTGTCTGAGCCACCAGTGTATGATAGCCTTATGACCCAACGCGAGTACATTTAGTTAACAAGCAAGGACGGACTGCATGAAGAACGACTCACTTTCCATCCCGCGAGAAAGCGATACACGTGTATCCAGGTTCATGAGCAGAGTTAGTGACTGCCTTGTTTGTACTCGTCATGATTCACAACGTCCACGGGTCCAACTTGGAGTCGCCGTGTCGCGTAGTCACGCTGCGCGTGTTGTCACCTCACGCGACTTGTGACACCAAGCCTGAACAATTACATAAATACATGACATTTGTCGTAGAACTATGCTGCTCATATTACTAGACATGCTTCCAATAGGCTTTGAAAAACTCTGTCAAGGACTTCCCCCTTCGAGCCCCCGAACCCTCCAAACGTCAAACCATACAACGGCTTCCCCAACAGCTTTCTCATCTGCAGGAAGGACAAAAGGACGTCCCAATCGAAGTGTGGTCCATCAAATTGCAATATACGAAGCTTTGGAAAAGCTTCTCGCCTGGCATCGTGCGCAAGGTACATCAGTATCGAGTCCGCACAATATCGCGAGAGGGAGAGCTTCTCGATGTTGGGAGCAGTGTGCACGAACGTGCTAATGACATCGTAGCCCTCGGATGGGCTGTTAATAGTGAGATGACGAAGGGAAAGGAAACGAGGCGTCTCCCGCTTGAGGTACCGCAAGAACAGCTGGATGTCCCTGGATGATGAGACATTGATAAAATCGAGAATAAGCTCTTCCAGTGCTGGGGTGACAACCATTCCAATGAGTTCCGTCAGATAGATTCGTGAAACGTCTGGCCCAGGCTTGAGTATCAAGGTCCGCAATAAAGGCATTTCAACCACATCCGTCGCATTCGAACGATGAAAATCGACGGCCTCATCGACGAGCGCAAGGCTAGAAAGACACTTCAACCCAGATAGAAGGTCGAGAAAGCCCGCTGCAGGAAGGCCCATAGATGGGAGCCCAGTCAGGGTAAGTGAAGCAATCGTTTTTATCGGCATAGTGGTCGAAATCGATATAAGCTCTCCCAGCTCCAAGTGCGTTAACATCGGAAATGACGATGAAGAGAATGTGGGCTCTCGTGAACTGCCAGGATGATGCAGGATGAATTCTTTCAACAAAGGTGCGCGAGTATGACTAAGGCCATCGAGCAACTCTGGAATATGGATGTTGGTACGTATCTCCAGGTGACAACAAACATGCATGTGATTGAGTATGGTGGCAGCGATACGCGGATAATCTGCTGGGTACGCCTGCCGTGGATGGATTCCGCAAACAAAATGTTGTCGAAAAGCGAGAGCCAAGGGTAATCCCCGTGAGCGAGTGAGATACAAGTCGACCAAGTCAGCGGACTGCTTGACGTAAAGGCGAATATGCGTCCAGAGGGATGGTGTTCCAATGGCCACCGTTCGCCAGAACTTGGAGACCTGAGAAAACATAAGCTCGGGCCTGGCTGTTGGCCATTCAGGTTTGTGGGGTTCGAAAAGAGAGGGTTGATATTCTGTCCAAGCCTCTTGTCCAACCACTTCTTTGAAGATCATCCCCAGTACCTCAACCGGCAATGTAGAAACGGCTGCGTAGGTTTTCCTGGAACTTCGAAGTCGTTCCGCGAGGTCCGCCGCCTTGCGACACATAGCATCCAATGCACGCTCTGATTCCCATATATTGGACATTAGTTGAGCAAACTGTTGCTCCATAATCGAACAGGGTTGAACCATCATCTAAGTCGAGGACACGAAAGGTTGATGTCGTCGTTCTTTTCCATTGGAGCAAAACTCACCTCGAGAACGGGGGGAATCGTGTGATGTGGTAGCGATCCAGTGAACGGGTCTTTATACGAGGTGAGGTAATGGCAGTTCTCGTTTTAGGCCCTCATGCCTCGGCAGGGAAGCGAAGTTACTAATGTGCAGCGGATACTTGCTTGTTAGAATCATTGGAACCGTATCAGCATGCATGTCGATTCGGCTACTTACATTGGAATGGCGTGGACAACGACAAGTCTTGGCAGTCCCCAGGACTCATAATGTCGACAGAATAAAATAAAAAATCGAAGTTTCAAGCATTTGAACAAGAATCGTATCCTGCGATCAGTATGCCACGTGCACTCGAATTTACTTGCCTCATTACGACAGCTTCGAGTCGTCCTGATGATGGAACCGAGGTTCGAGGACGGAGCATAGCTAAGGATCATACTGATTCCAGGTTTAATTTGTTAATCGTGCCTTTGACGGGATAGATCAGGGACCTGAATATTCAAGTTGGCAGGAGTCATTCGACCAGTCGACCCTCAGCACAGCAGACTGAAAACTTTAAGGTGTGCGAGAGCTTGAAGTTGGCCGCAGTGGGGTGGCATGCATGCACCGCACAGCATGTTTTCTCACTCGTTAAGCAACCAGCGTAATTACATATCCTAATCTCCCAGACTACTGGCGGAGGCGGAAAATCTATCAAACTTCCGCACGATCTTTTTCATCAGTCGCCACTCGGATGATAAATATCGATAACTGCCGATTAGCAGCTTCGGTTCTAACTCAAGGCCGTGCACTCGTTACAGTCCAGTCTTCTAAATTCTAATCATGAGAAATAGTCCTGACTCCTGAGCTGCATGGATGCAACGAGGTAACGTTGCCAGGCTAACCCAAGCGTTATCAGTGATAGCCGTCATGATGGCTGTTCAGACGTTCATGCTTTATGGCAGCAAGTGTACCAACCTACTTGGTTTGAATACCGAGTTACTGAGTTCTATGGCTATAGCCATTGGTTGTTGGCTGGTTGCTGGTCGTTGCTGCAGACAGATAATGAAGTGATACTGCCCCAGAGGTTTCAAAAGATTTAGCCCCTATATATGGGTTGGTGTGGACCTCGTTCTCGCTGGATATACCGCGACCCTGAAATGCCAATACGTGCTATAGTAGTATCAAAGCATCCGATGCCAGACTAGATCGATTTCAGGACTCACCTGAGTTTATCATAGGTTCTGCAAGTTGTCACAAGTAAAACAACCTTAAACCCATCCTCGTATACAAGCGAGAAGGGGCGGTTTTTGTCGTCTATGTATTGTTGTATATATGCTTTATTCGTGATCTGTTATTACCCCGCGCAGACGCAGTTCTTTGCAGTCATACAATAGCAAGGGCGACCAACCAGGTACGCTTTCCAGCGGTCAATATCGTGCTTCGTCTTTCCATCCATCGATGTCGGGCCCAGGCCATAATACTTTGTAAGAAAAAAGGGTCAGTTTTCTTTATATTCGAGAAAATGGAAGCAAGACTTGCCAGAGCGTCATCATGAGGTTAACCGTCAGACGCGGGCGACAAGAAAGTCAAAATGCCGCTCTCAAATGTGCTTTGGAGAACCTGGCAGATTTCCCTGCCGCATACCAGACATGTCTAGATGGAGCCATACGAACAGGATTTGGTTGCGGAGAGTGAAAGCGCAGAATTGCTACTCGCCAATAAGAGTGTGACTAGGTATCATCGGCCGCTGTCAATGACCGAGTGACGAGTCGATGATCGACGGTCTGCTTACGCAGCCTGAGGCGGATGGGAAAAAGGTTTGAATTCAACTTTGAGAATTTGAACAAATAATTGAAGCCAAAGATAGACTACATGCCACTACTGAGGGTCGCAAATGAAACGTCGTACCATGTACCGTCAATAGAGTCTACAAGGCACTGGCAGCAATGAGTTGCTCCAGTTTGGCAACATCTAATCCCGGAATCCGTGGCTTTATTCTGAACTGAAAAGCAACGGGATGACTGAGACGCCATGGTCAGATACCAAGTACAACAGCGCTTAAGGGATCACATACATGGAAATTCCATTCGTGAACTTCGGTTCGACGGGCATTTCTTCGCCATTCCTATCCAAGGGACGCAATAGATTGAATGTGTGTAAAATCTTGGAGAGAATGGACCACAGGGAGGTGTCTGCAAAGTGTCTGCCGACGCAAATGCGTCGACCAAACCCGAAGGCAATACCATCAATGCCAGAGGGCTTGAGAGAACCATCCTCGTCGAGGAATCGTTCGGGGATGAATTCATTTGCATTGGGATACTTTTCTTCATTTCTAGACATCGACCTGGGGCTCGTGTCAGCTAGGAAGATAAAAGGAGCTCATTGTGCTTACCAAACATTTGCTAAAACCACAGAACCTATGTGTGTGTCAAGTCATGCTAAATAAAATTAGGAAATTCTAACCACGTACCCTTCGGAATATGGAACCCATTGTAGAAGTCATCATCCACGGTGGCGTGTGGTAGCGCTGGTTGAGGAATCAGCGTTGCGGCAGCCAGCATAGATGTGGAGAGTGCAGCGTATCCTCACATAATGGCATAATCGGGCTGTACCTGAACACCTCGCGAATGATGGCATCTATATATGGCAACGAAGGACGGTCCTCAATGGTCGGAAGCCTGCCCTTGCCAACCACCGCGTCCAATTGTGCTTGAGCCTTCTTCTGCACTTCGGGAGCGACTAGCATCATGAGGAAAAAGGTCAAGATGACGGAGTTTGACTATCATTGGATGTGTCAGTGGACAATAGACCACATGAACGAAGGTGTTACGCACCGTCTCAGACGCAGCTAATGAAAGAAAGGACTAATGAGCGGAATGCGGCTTAGGGGGGGGGGGGATGCGCACCCAAGAACCCGGTCGCGGCTGCATCTTTTAGGCCATCCATCCAGGTAGCGTCTCTGGGATCGGAACTTTGTTCCTCGAGTTTTTGAAGCGCATCATACATCATTGAAGGGGAGGGAGCACCATTTACCTGAATAGAATGATAAGTTCAATAGCATCCCAACAATACGAGTTTCCTTTACCAATTTCTTCATCGAATAGTCGAATGGTTTCTCGCGATATTCTTCGGCACATTCCCTTGCGATCGCGAGCCTCTGCTTGAATGACATCCCGGGAAACCATGATGGGAGCCTCAAAACTAGGATAAACAACAGTCCAGACGGTGGAGCAGCCAAGGAAAATTGGTTACGCACTTGCAGGGAAAGCACCGACGACGATTGCGATATCAGGGCGCACGGCAGGGACAACAATTTCGAGTACTCTCGAGGCAATGTCGACAAAGTGATCCTTTCTAGATTTTGGGTCATAGTCGTATATGCTATTCAGCATAACCGATGTGGTATATCTAAACGAAGCATGTTGATACAGCATCAATGGAGATGAGTCGACGCGTACTCAAAGACATGTTCTACCAATCTCTCCGGGGTATCCATCAGCTGCCGCAGAAGTTGACATCCCTTGCGGTGTTGCAATGGCAGAAACCTTGGAATAGCCTCCACCTGGAAGGTTTGATGGAAAAACCGTCTGTGAACTCGCCATCTTTCACCGTACGGCATGAGAGCAGAGTTGAAACCCAGTCCACTTCTTTAGTCACGCATAAGCTTATTCACGGAGGAGCAAAGAAAAAGAAAAATGAACTGACAGCTCATTCGTAATGAGGAAGGGTCGATCCGAGTAGCTCCGAGAACGATTGTCGAGTAAATCTTTTGCAACCGCTTCAGAGTTGATTATAATGATATCCTTGCCTAGCAATCGAGTATGAACCAAGTCACCTGAGGGTATTTGTGTGAATGAACGATGCAAACCAACGACATGCTGATACCTACCGTATTTTTTAGACCATTCAGTGTATGTTAACCATGGGGCATCCGCATCAATTCCGATGACATTCCCGACCCATGGTAACCCAGGAGGACCAGGAGGTAGAGAACGTGACTCCTTGTTCCCGAGGTATCGGCGTCCAAGATCGAGAACGACAACGCAACCAAGGGCAACGGCAAGAAATGTTGACCAATTGGTAGACATACGGTCAGGGAGATGGGGATAGCCATCATGTGTCTAGTTGACTTTAGTTATAAACGCTGGGCTTTACTGGCTATCAGAGCAAGTCGAAAAAAGGCATGATCTGGGTGGTGTCATGATACGTCGCACCAAACCAATTAATTTCATCATGAAACGTACGGGAGAGTGAGAAGGAAACCTGTTCACAGGAAGAATTTAAAAATGGTGGAATTCCGCATCTAGAGTTGTTCGGCGGTTGCCTCCGTCATGACTCATGCCAAATGTTTGACTATGATTATCACCGCTCCCAACTTGCAAAATTTAGATCACAGTGAGTGCATCGGACACTTTGCAAACATACGTGGTGGTGATCTCATCTGTGTTCACTGCTTGATTATGCCTCTAACAATTTTCCTGCGTGAATGGCGATCACTGGCGACAAGTCTAGACTCAGGCTGTTACAAAGTTCGGGGCGCCAAATTCTGACACCGCTTCTTACTGTGGTCCGCAGATCTTATCGATCCTCGGATGCAAAACCGTCTTCGGCTGAGTTGGAAAAATCAATCACCCCGCGGGGCCAGTCACCATTGCACTCTAGGGAAGATTAATACTTTGCACTATGCAACTTGGTCACTATCTCTATACCTATTGCTCGGTATTGAGACATGATACCTGTGATCCTAAACCTGGTGCCGTCCCTGCGTGATGATCGCACGTTGTGTAAGGGAGAGGGAGGTTACGGGCGGGTTTACACGGGTGGGGCAGCGGTGACTAATCGGTAGCATTACCATAAACCGTGTGGTTCTCAAAAATGCAAAACATCATTCAACACAGCAACGATACTTATTACATATGTTATGACACGAGTATACGAGTGATCTGGACTGAATGGCATGGCGCCAGTGCTCCGACTTCGTGGGACCTTTACAAGACATGTTCTCTAATCATCACTGTTGACACTACCAGTGATGAGTGCCTCCAATTTCTTCTTGTCCATCCTAGGCATGATCTTACAGCGGAACGGAAGGGGATATCTATGACGTTTCAATGGTCTAGCAGGAAATGATGGGCTTGTCAACCACTCACGTACTAGATCCACCGGAGAACTTCGGCGCCTTTTCATCAAGAGGTTTCATGATGGTAATTACGGCCAAGACCTTCACAACGACAGACCATACGGATGTGTCTGCGAAATATCCCCCAACGCAGATACGTCGGCCGAACCCAAGCACAATGTTCTCGATGTCGTTGGGTTTGAGAGATCCGTCATCATTCATAAATCGTTCTGGGAAGAAAAGGTGTGGATTGGTGTATTTGGATTCGTTGTGTGTCACTGACCTTCGCGAGAAAATCGTCAATCATTGAATTGCAGGCGATGCGGACGTACTGACCAAAGGTTTGCCATGACGATGGCACCTTGTAAAGGGGTTAAACAGGTTTAAGAGATAACATGGGCGCAGAAAACGAACCTTTTGGGACGTGAAAACCAGCGCAAACGTCGTCGTTTATGGTAGCATGGGAAATTGCTATGCAATTTTGATTATGAGTGGAAGGAACAAACGGTAGAGGAAACTACTGACACATGGGAACCAACGGAATGATCCTGAGGGTTTCACAAATAACGGCGTCAACATAGGGCAGTGATGGTCTATCATCAATTGTCAGTAGCCATTTTCCGCCAACTACGCGAGTGATCTCGACTTGAGCCTTCTCCTGAGCTTCCGGGCTTTCCGCTATCATAAGGAAGAACGTCCTGAGGAACGCATTCGACTGTTTGGGGTCTATCATTGGCAACAAATTAATTATTGTGTAAATAAATATATCGCGCACCGTCTCTGATGCCACTAAACAAGGAATGAGTAATAATTTAACAAAGTGCGGGAAAACATACCCAAAAAAAAAACAGGTTGCAGCAGATTCTTTGAGAGCGTTTATCCATGGTTCATCAGGAGTCATTCCTTTCCCTTCCATATTTGCCAAGGCATCATAGACCATCGACGGAATAACGTTGTCTTTCGGCTGCAGGTGTTCATTAAGGCATGCACGTTTGACGCAAGTCACCTCGGCCTGCCATGTTCTGCAACGAATGGGCAAACGGCCTTTCGATGTACTGCTTTGATAACTCCCTGACGATTACCATTTTCGTTCTGAACGACATACCAGGTAACCACGACAAGAGATTAAGTTCTAAAAGTGGACTAGTAAGCTTACGCGGAATGATATGAGCGTACATTCCTCACATCCTGGAACAGCGTCAACAACAAGCGCGGCGCCTGGAGGCACGGCTTGCACGACGGTTTCAAGCATTTTTGCCGCCATGTCAGCAAATTCGTCTTCCTGAGATGGTAGTGGATCGCAATCGTATATGCTGTTTAGAATGACAGATGTCGTGTACCTATATTCCGGGTTAGTTTGTATTACAATACCAACTCCAACATATTCGAATACATGTTCATACCATTGTTCCGGAGCATCGGACAACCGTCAGAGGAACTGGCATGCCTTGCGATGCTGGACGGGCCGAAATCTGTGCACTGCATTGACCCGAAATGCCTGATGAAAAAATCTTCTGTGTAGTCGCCACCTATTGCCGTACGGTAGCATTGCAGAATTGAAGCCAATCCCACATCTAGACACGTGAACTTTAATGTGCAGCAAAAAAGACAGAAGAGCTCACAAATCATTGGTGATGAGGTATGGACTGTCTGAATAGTTTCTCGAACAATTGTCAAGCAAATCCTTCGCGATCTTTTCAGAATTGATGATGATGATGTCCTTTCCAAAGATTCGTGTACGAATTACATCAGGAATTTGACACTGCGGTTAACGGTGCTTATTCGAACTTAGTCATACTTTTCGACAAGCAGGCCAAGGATGAAACAAGCCAGGTACTCAGCTTAACTGATGCTTTTTCATACTTGGGACAGTTGATAGAAAGGGTGAAAGGCGCTTTTATTGATAGTATCACGCCCGTATCGACAAGTAGAAAAAGTAATGAAAAGCAGATTTTGCTCGCTTTCCTGGTACCTTACTGTCCCTCCCACACCGCCCGTGCCAAGTTCGATGTCCAGCACCTCGCCAATCTCTTCGTTTCCATTGGATTGTGCCCTCGTCTGGTGATGGTTGTGGTCGGTCATGGTACCTTCGCCCATCGTTGTAGT
>JBBPLE010000265.1:27707-44931 GCA_038089675.1 Boletales sp. KT-2023b | reverse complement strand
CGTGGTGCGGGGCGAGGGCGTTGGAGAGGGGCGAGAATGGCCGCTGTACCTCGTGCTGGGCAGGTACGCGGAGGAGGACGTGCGGACGAAATGCAGTCGGATTCTTCAACATTTGGATTTGTGGTCGGACGTCGTACGAGGAGTAGAGCACGACTAGCACGTGACTGTAAATTACCTTGTATTCATTCATTCACCTAGTACTAGTAGTTAGTTAGTACTCGGTTGGTAGTCATGCAAGGCAAGTCCTCGTCAAAACTCTCCTCCTCCTCGTCCGAGTCGTGAACGTCCTTTTTTTTTCTTTCTCGTAGTCGCTTCTTCCCCTTCCTCCTCCTCCTCCGCCCACACCTTTTCCTGCAGCCAGCAGCAGCCGCAGAAGTGCTCCCGATGTCCGTACACCGGACCCGCCCACTCCTTTCCCCCACGGCGCACCGGCGGTGGCCATCTCAAGGTCTGCGCCGCCTGCATGGACAAGCAGAACGCACGCAAGGTCGCCTCCGACCTCGTCGCCGAGTCATCCGGGCGCGGCCAGATCGCAACCGCCGCCATGTCCTTTGACGACTTTCTCAGCCTTCTCACCCACAACAAGACCCGCCCGTTCGATTTCGACACCATGGTCAGCGTGCCCCCCGGTTTCTTCGTCGCTGGCGAACACCTCTACAATCGCTCCAATCGAATAAGGGATTTTCTCGCCGAGGCCTCCGACTACCACTGGAAGTCCGTCTACCCTCTCTTTCCCCGTGTCTCCCTCACCCCCCCTTTTTTTTCCCCACCAGTCAAAAGAAGACCAAGCGCGGCGGCAAGTCCACCGTCGTCACCTACTTTTGTGCCCAGCTCGAAGGCGAGCAGTCCAAGTCCCGCCGCGTCCCCGACTCGGACCGCAAATCACGCAGTCGCATCACACGCTATCGCTGCGGCGGCTGGCTCCGCATCACCGTCATGGACGACAACGAACACCTCTTGCGCATACGCATGACCCACACCGAGGCCCACCCCAGCTTTCCCGCCTCCTTTCGGAGACCGCCTCATACGTCCGAATTCAAACTCGAGACCACGCCCAAACCGGTCCCGGTCCCGGTCACTGTTCCCGTTCCCGTTCCCGTTCCCATTCCCGTGCAACCTCAACCGCCTCCGCCCCCGATCTTTGCCAATATGCCCCATCCACCCCATCTCTTGGTTGACCCCGCGATCGCACCACCACTCCACCCCGAGACCCAGGAGGAAGAGGAGCACCCGGTCATAGAGACCGCACTTGTCCCCGAAGAGGTCCCGCACAGCCCCGTACGTGCCCGACCTCTTACCGCCATCGCTTGCTCATCTCCCGCTTCTTTTAGCAACCCGTCGTCTATTTCTCACCCGAACAACTCAACGGCCTCAAACGTAAATTCGATGACATCATGGTCGCCGCCAGCGGTCCCCTACCCCCAGACCTTGCACGCGCTCTCGGTTCCGTCTTTGATCACATCGAGCGGACAGACACCGATGTAGATCCCGGCCGCTTTTCCAAGCGACCGCGAATGTAGCATATCCCCTCCCATCCCCGTCTGTTGTCTGTTCACGCACCTGTTCTGTATTTCCCGTATACGTCCGCTTTCCTTCTACTGTAGGCGGCGTTGCTTTGCTAGTCTTTTTTTATTATTTTCGCTCGTCACATGCGCCTTGTATTCGTCGTGGCATAATCGAATTACACGTTGGCAACGATCCACGCGCAGCCTCAGTGCGACACGTCCGCGATACGCATGAACGCCTGGAACAACGCCGGCACCACGAACGGCTGCCGGCACTCGCGCTCCACGTCCGCCAGCGCGCGTTCCGCACGCCCCCGTCGTGCGCGCTCCGTCTCGAGCTCGGCCTCCAAACGCGCCACCTCTGTCCTCGCGTCAGTCGAGTCGGTACGCACGACACGGGCGCACGACGTACCTTCGCGCGGGTCTTCGGGCACGGGCACGCCCGCCTTGTCGAGCTTGTCGAGCAGACGGGCTTCTTCGGCGCGCACCACCGCGAGCTGGCGGAGCATCAGTTGGTGGACGCGTTCGCGACGTGTCGTGGTGTCGTCGGGGTTGGTGTCAGGAGGTGGGCTGTGGCGCTGGAGGGGTGCAGGTGCAGCGTCTGGGGGCGGTTGTGGAGCGTGAGCGAGATGAGGAGGAGGGTCAGCAGTAGGACGAGGAAGAGGGTCAAAGGGAGGAGGAGAAGGGAGGCGAGGGAGAGAAGAGAGAACAGGAGCAGGAGGAAGGCGAGTGGTGGGCAAAAGGGCAGCAGGAACAGGGCGAGTAGAAAGAGGAGGAACGCGAGCGGCAGGAGGAGGAGCGTGAACGGCAGGAGAAGGAGCACGAGCAGCAGGAGGAGGCTGAGCAGATGAAAGAGGCGCAGTAGGAGGTGCATGTGCAAGTTGAGGTGCAAGGGAGGAAAGCCCGAGAGACTGCGCGAGATCCACGACCGGGGCGGCCGGCGAGGGGGGTGCCGTGCGTGCCTCCGAGGACGGCCTGGATTGGGTAGGCGTCCGCGCGAGGCTCACCGGCGTACCGCTTCGCGAGGGGACCTTCAGTGCCACTCTGGGGGACGATCCTGCGTGGGTCGGCAGGCGGACGGGTTTGGGCGGGAGCGTGGGATGTGTCAAGGGCAGGTGGTTCTTCTTCTGTCGTGTCGCTGCCGGGCTGGTCGGGTCGTCGAGGCTGCTCAACCGTCTCTTGAGTGGGGAAGACTGCAATATCGTATCTGCTCTGGGCTGACATGCGATGCCCATGAGGTAAAACCCGGTGTGAGAGGACGTGAAACAGACGCACGGCGCCTGGTGATGGGGGTATGGGTGGTGGTGGACCCAATGGCGGTACGGGATGCGCAGACGACGGTTGCTCCAGCGTCGATCGCGTTGCAAGCGTCCCTGGCGAGACGGTCTGCGAAGCACGCTTCGAAGGTGGTGTAGAACCAATCAAGCGACCACTGAGCGCTCCGATGAGCAGGGGAAACACTGAAAAAAGGAACGACTTGCTCTTGGGTCACCGTGATGGACTCTCTGGTGGTGTGCGTCCGGATGAGGTCCACTCCACGGGTGATACCGACGGACAAGGCTTACATGGAGAGATGTTGTCGCAACTTGCTGGCATCGTCACTGCACAACTTGATCCACCGGGAGTACAGAGAGTCCTGCAGAAGCGCATCAGCACGCAACGCAACGCGACGCATGACGCATGCCCACGCACGGGCGGTCCAGACCTCCTCGCGCCCATCTCCGCCATGGGCCAGTGAAGGATGAAAGAGCCATGGACCCGGCGGACGTTTCTCTGCGAGGGCGCGTGCGCGCGGAGATGGGCGAGGTCCCGTTTCAAAATGTTGAACCCCGAGGTCGGCGTCGAGCTCGATGCGACCTCGTGGGCTTTCCTGCCACCGTAGTGGATGGTGACCTCGAGCCCTGAGCCGGAGTCGTCCATCGCGAGGCTCGTCGTGGCGTTGGATAAGCACGTGTTGTTGAGGTCTACCACGGTAAGTTCGAGGTAGTGTGCATCGGGAATAAAGCATTTTTGATGTTAGACCAGTCAGCCGCTGTCAACGTCTGCCGCCTCGTGCTCGCGCTCCACGACGTGCGTCATGAGGATGGTCATGTTTTCCTACGATCCAGACGCAGTCGGGTCTCACTTTCACACCCCTTGCCAGTTCAACCGTTGGGAGTCATTACAAGGTGGACGTTCATGTTCATGTCTATCGCGGTACGTCTGTTGAACCTCGACCACAGGCACATGTTATTATACAGAAAAACGGATCGTTGCTCGTCATCGACCCTGCCTTTCCCAAGGACAGGCCCGTCATGCTGACTTGCCTGTTTTACTGTCAGGTAGCGATTCTCAAGTATCTCGCTGCATATACGCAGATTCCCGTTCCCCAGGTGGACGCTTGGAATCCGGTCGGCGCAGAATACATGATTCCACAAAAAGTGAGTCGATCGCCGCAGACGTTCGCGTCGCTGACCTTTGTCATGTTGCCGGGTGTTTCAGCCAATAAAGAACGGGATACCCTCTCGACGAGCGAGCGTCAAAGAGCGCACCGTCTCGCAGATTGCAGGTCTATCTCGAGGCCTTCTTTTCGTTGCGGTTCGATCGCGCAGGATCGTCGCACTTTGCTTCGCCGTCCAAACACGACGTGTATGTCGGGCCGATCGATCGGCGTTCCGTTCTACCGTGCCCCGGATGGCGGGCGGAGAACCTTGCTTGTAGACCGAGTTCGCCGTTCTTGAAGATGACGGATTGCCTCCAGAGTGTCCTACACACCGAAGTGTACGCACTGTCCCATCACCGCGCGCAAGATATTCTGCCTAAACTTGTCTTCATTCGGTACAGTCATTCCGGTTTCCCCCGTGTTTGGTTCTTGGGACCGCCGTGTCACAGTACTGTGTTTCACGTCCTGCCTGCGAGAGATATGTCACGCCATGTCGGTATTTGAGAGCTTTGGAATACCTTGTCGTCCACCGGGAACCATGTTGCCTCCAAAAGCCCTCTTGTCGTTTATTCTAATCAGCTTCACGACCGTGGATGCCAACCCCCTCGGTCGCGATACGGGCAAGGCCATTCTCTCTCTTGCAAGGAAGATCAACCAGAGCGCCATGCTCGGACTCGTTGAGTATGACAAAGCGCGCGCGCCAGGATTCTTCAAAACCCGAGCGTGAAAGGGAAAAGGTCCTTCATTTCCAAGACTCCCCCGGTGATGTACACGTCGACTGTTGGCATTGGCAACCTCAAATGACTGTATGTGGATCGTTCGCCAATGTACACAAGGCTGAGCGATCGTAGACCAGCTTATGTTCGATACCTCGAGTGACAACAATCGACAGCCGTCCATACATACAGACAACCACGAGTAAAGACACCGAACACGGCATCGTACGTTTCGGATGCGTTCTCTGATGTTTACAACACGCTGAAACGAGGCGAAAGAAGGTGGCTTACCCCAGCAGGTACTTCTCAGGCTCTTATTGATCGGAAAATCTCATCTACGATAGCCCCACTCCTCGATGAGCAGCCAACCGCACTCGAGCAATGGGATGCCTTGGCAGCTCACCATGCAAGGACCGACATCTTGTCTCGATATGGGTATCGCGCTCGTGTACGTTCGGAGAAACCTCAGGATACTGAGGATGCCAGTCGCTATGTTCCTCAGATGGGGGTCTCCTATACCACGGAGGAGTCTGTCTTTGATCTTCTCCAGGGCCTTCCGGAGGGTGTCAAATGGGACATATTCCGCAAGCTCACTCTGAACAAGCTCTCGTTCGGTTCTTCTCTTACCCCTTCCTCGATATCTCCCCAATCGCCTTTCACCTTTATGGACGTATCGAGGTCGCTCCTCGAGATGCCAATGCGATCATGGGTCGTCGTAGGTTGGCTGGCCCGGGATCGGAGTATGCGAATGCGAATGCAGCGACAGTCGAACCTGGCAAAACCAATCCGTCGACCAGGTATCCGGACGCACAAGAATAATCCTTCCGACGTGCGTTGGAATGCCGCGTGCAGAGACCCACGATAAGGATCACTGCCACTGGCCTGGTGGTGGGATGGAGGCTCAGGCGCCGCCATGGGCGCGTCCTCGTGGTACCAAGCCTGATCCCGCCGGGATACTCGCATACTAGCTCGTATAACGCACGATACCGTTACAGGCACGGACAGGGTCACAGAAGCATTGGTTAGAATCCCAAAGCATGATCGACAGGCAGCAACGCAAGTTAAATATGTCTTCGAGGCATGTATGGTTGTTTCTACGCCCTCTTGTACGACAGCCTCGATCGCAAACCTATACTGCGTACGTGTCTCTGTACGCTCGACGATTTATGATACATGACCGTGTCGTAGTCTACTCAATTGTCTGGCCCAAATTGCCGGCCTATTGATTTATATGCTGTTTGCGAATCTATCTTGATATCTTGGCTAAGTTATGCGTATATCCTGATTTCATCCGAGAACGCTGATCGCCAACGAGATCATGCACATTACCATCAGGCAATGATAACGAGGCGCGACGACTTGCAGGCATTTGTTTGCGGACGATCTGAGCGTCTCACGTACCACGGCATAGTATGACGGATATCTCCATCTTCTCATCGCCATGTATTGCGGGCCGTGGTGAGTGTCCCAACCAGTGTTTACCCATACGCTTCCTGTCGAGGCGTTGCAGAATTTGTAGACATGACGCATGTCCGAAATCCCGCCTCGAGAGCCCCTGATTACAGATCCTGTGATTTACTTGTAAATGGGTGACGGAACCATAGTCTTAGGAATTATGACATTGCTATTGCCATAATGCTTCCCGGTCTTTTTCGCGTCTATCATCAAAGGATACTGACGCACGCGACGATCAAGACAACCTGCGGGTAACAAATGTACGCGGCGATGATGAGAGATAGGCCAGAAGGTCTAGTCCTACAAAGGCGCCGACTGTCGAGGACGTGCTGACGCATTCACATACGATCGTAGTAAGAAAACGTGCAGCCCCTTCAAGGTCAAGGGACACATTGAGCCGGAGACATCACTACCGGGAACTCAGGGTACTCATCATGGCGATTCGGAAGCGTTGTCTCACAAAGATCAATTAAACCTGTATTTCAAAAAAAAAAAAAAGAACCTCACAATGGGAGAATTGAATAGCCGATACCAAATTTCTCCTCTTCTCAGAAAGAACATGAAGCGAGTCATCAAATAATACATCAAATTCGCAAGATGAAGGCAAACCGAGGCTTCGTCTCAACCCATGCATAAATATGTACATAGCATAGCGCTCGCTCACTTTGCACTCTAGTCAACAACTCAAGGACGCTATCAATATCAGTGCTGATCAATCTCGATCTCATCGTTGTGCGTGCGTAGTGCCTCCTGCACTATGTCTCCAATGCAGACTTCAAACAACCCTGCAACCCGCAAGTTGTGCAGTGTTGGATCTTCGATCTGCAGCATCCGCTCATGGATGACCTTTGAATGAGCTTCCAACCACAGGGCTTCCAACACGCCCAACTCGGAAATCGCACAGGGCACCGATGGCGTGGCGCCGATCATGTAAATAGCAAGGAGGAACAGAATGACGGATGCCACGGAAGCGACCACGACCTTTCTGTCCGTCAGTACCGTGGTACCCGTCACGGGATGGAGGTGCTTACGGGGATCGTATTTATCTGGCGTTACGATGGCCGGTCAGCGCCAAGTTGCAGGAGTGACAATTAACGCACGTTGAGTCGCCATAGGAGGACGCTGTTCGTAACAGTGCTCTCGCCGGATCCGAACGCAGGTCCAAATTGACCGTTTGTATGACTGGCTAAAACCCGACCGTGAGGATCACGAGACGTAGCTGCATGGGCACAGCGCTCACCAACCCAAACGTATTGTGCGGAAACCTGGGAAATTGCCTCTTCGAACTGGGATGGACTGAGTGTCACGGACGGAATTGCGCTCGACTCGGTCGCAGACAACGCGTTGTTTGTGGTCGCGTTTATGCCAAGCAGCGACATTGTGTATCTTGAGTCATGAGCAAGAAGGGTGAGACACTAGCAACAGGATTGACATACTGATCTGTGGCAACGTCCGATGAAAAATATGTAGAGTTGGAGATAGCCATTGCTATCTTGCCATCAACTTGGGATTCAGCCCGACAGAAATTTAGGAGTATGACGGTCCATACCTGGGTGGTAAATGCAGGCATTCTACCGGGTGACCAAAGTGACCATGGCTGCGAAGGGTCGACTGAAGACGATTGGCCGGTGCTGGCAAGTAAATTGTTTTTGACATCCAACACATCCAACGTTGTCGTCGCGGTCAGCGAGCATACCACGAGATACGACGTTGTTTGCGACGTCACGTTTTCATTCCCTCCTAGACTGTTATCAGGCACTGACTCAAGGTAATTTGAAACATTGCAACAACTACCTGGTGGTGTGAATGTCCAATTTGTTTTGACACTTACGATGTCATTGATAGAATTGTCAATGTTGAGATCGGTAGTCACCCAGTATAATAAGTAGTCGTTGCACGTGAAAAGCTGGTCAGAGGGTTAACCACAATTGTGTAATTTATATTTAGAAATTTGACAAACCCCTATTGCACCAGACCCCATCCATTGACCACACTGCAGAGCCAGGATTGTGTCTTTCCCTATGTGACAATGTTGTCAGCTGTTTCATCGATCCAAAACTTCACATGTATTACTGACAGGTTTCTTGGACCTGCGTGGTCACGAGACCAAAGCCAGGTATGGTAGCATTCACGATTAAAAAGTCTGAGCTGAGGGAGAGATTAGAAGATAAACCACAGTTAGCTTGAATGGCGGTCGCGTTGACCACTGCATTTGTAGATGTTGCATCGACCTTTGGAGTGTCATAAAGTGTGTTGTTAAGCAACCCGTTCGTAGAAAGCTGCGGAAGTTGATCGAGTGGAACTATCGGAGAGAGTGAACCCCATTCGTATGTGCCAGTGACGCTGTTGAGGTCAGGTGACCAACCCAATGACGACACTACGGTGCTGTTCGTCAGGTTCGAAAACAACTCGAACTTCATCACGGTCGTCGAGGTGACATGCAGAATGGATATGCAAATATAGTATGTTGTGATCACGGAGATCATGCGAAATGATGCAGCAACATTGGTCTGTTGCCAAATCCCGACTAGTGCAGAACCAAGGCCCGTCCATGCTTGCGAGACGTCGTGGATGTTTGTGATGGTATGACGACCTATGATTGCCCGAGACAGCGCTAATCGTTGCGTGAGCGAAACCAATAGAAGTGTGTATAGCTTTTCATCCAACAGTTAGCTGAAAATTCAATGTTCAACATTATTGAACTTGCCACATAGAAAAGCTGTAATGATCCTGCTAATGCAGTGGTAGATGACTCTGTAATTGATTGATTGATGACATGATGTTCAGGATGGTGCACAAGCATCAACAGGAGAATGAGATGAAGAAGGATGAAGAGGGCATGTAATATATAGCACAAATTGTGCTGAGATGATTTGACAAACTGAGAAATATGAGGACACCTTGAAGACAGGACCTTCCATGTACCTGCCAGTGGGTTGATCAAGGCATGGTGTTGGCACTTGAACAATGGCTGAGGCACTAGAATGGAGGGAGTCCAAAGGACCAGTTGTAAGACATGAACAGCAGTATTTAGTATTTGGACAAGACATGAAAACTGGAATATTACCTTGAGTCCCAGGCTCATCTTCAATCCAAAAGCCTGTCATCTGTGGACTTAGGAAAGGCATCCCTTCAACATTGGCATTCTCAGTTTCCCTGATACATTGGTCTTGATCCTTTGATGCAAAATGTATATCAAACATACCCCCAGATCGCAACTGCTTCTGGGAGGGGTCATCTATTACTTGCATGCACCTGTGAAATGTGCTGATACGAGCACCAATCCATAGTAGTTCCAATAATGTGGCACTTTCAATGGGGCAATAGTCTCTTGTGGTAATTTTCAGCAGGATCTGAAGCATGAAATACACCATGCTTGATAGGATAAGTGATGTGATGAACATAACAACAATCTGTTTGGTAGAGAGTTTGTAAGCAAGAGCACTAGGCTTTTCAGGATGAAAGGATGTACTGGAACTGTGTTTATCTAAAACAAAGGGGCAAGTTGTCATTGAATGTACTGTGAATACTGTGGAGAACTCACATTCAACCTCCATCTAAGCACTTGCTCAGTAATCTTAATGTCACTGGTAGAAGGAGTAAACCCTCCAGCAGCTTCACCAAGCTGCCCAGCTGTGAAAACAAATACTGATTAAGCTATTGTCATTGATAATTGAAAGTGATGTACATAACCACATAAATTGTGCAGCTATTTGTGAAAGAGCATTTTCAAACTGATAGGCTGTGAGGGGATTGTTTGATGCATTGATTGTGTCTCTATCCATGCCAACCAATGATAACAAATAGCTAAAAATTGTGAACTTGAACATCATTTTGAACATTTGATAATGAAAACTCACTTATTCAATGGGATTGCAATGAGAGAACTAATGGAATTGGATGACATCTGAGACCATTATGATTTCAGTATTCCAAACTGTTTGGAATCTGAAGACAAAAGGAAATCCATACCATTTCAGTAAGCCCAGCATCAGAGTTATTTGAAGGAGTGGTCCACATTGACCATACTTCTGAAGGTGAACCTGTTTGGTCCATTGTTGATGCAAAGTTGTTGTTGTTAACATCCAGATTATACACATTGTGAGACACCTCAAGTGTACAAGCTATCATATACACTGTTGTTGAACCACTTTCAAGCTGAAATGATTTACTGGTGTCTGAGCAAAGAGAAGATAATATCACAATGATATAATCAAGAGGATGAAGACTTACTCCAGCTAATGTTTAAGCCAACATCATTTCCTATTGAGCTATCTATGTGAAGCGGGCCCAAGGTCAGGGAAGCAAATATGGAAGATGGACATTGTGACAGCTACATATTATGAGCAGGCAAGAAAGAAGGGTCTGTTGGCTTTGCTTGCCTGAGGAAACATCTGTGTACCACCATTAGAATCTTTTTAATAGAGACTTGGATTAGTTCATGGCTAAAACCTGTCACAATACAATGCTCACCTGGTATTATTTGTACAAAAAATGATACCTCACCAACTCCATTTATTTCTGCAGTAATGTTGAAAGAATTGGCATTCCCATCAGATAGTTGTGGACCAAGTGTAAGATTTTTAAGAAGGCCACAATTTGCCCCTATGGTATTTGCATTCACAGAGGCATTCATTATTTGAGGGATTGCCACAAAAGTGTCATAAACTGTATTGTTGATCAAGCCATCAGTTGACAATCCCACCAAGTTAGACATCACAAAAGCCAATGGGGCTACCACATCCATGTTTAGGGTGGTAACATTAACAGAAGAGTCAGGCCATGATGAGTTTGACAGGACAGAAAAGGTAGATGTTGCAAAGTATGGCTCAAATCCCATGATTGTTGGTGACATGACATGCAGAACAGTGATGCATGTGAGGTAGAGGAAGACCAGCAATGTGGCTGTTGTTGCTGCTGCAGTTTGCCTTTGACGCCATAACGTGGTTATGGTGGCTCCAAGTCCAGCCCAAGCACCGGAAACGTCATGAGTAGCAGTTAGTTTCTGGCGGCGTGAAAGAAGGCCAGCCACAACAAGTCGCTGGGTCGTGAAAGTCAACAACACTGTATAGATCTGAACACCTGGTGAGAAGTATGTCCGTGACTTCAAGCCTCACTCACGGTATAGAATGCTTGCAGAAAAGCGCTCAGTCCAATAGTTAGGATACTGTTGTTGAAGGAAATGGTGAGGTTGTGTTCCGGATGTTTCCACAGCATGGCAAGGAGAGCGAGATGAAGGATAGGAAGAAAGCCATGGAGGATATAACACCGGTGGCGAAGTGCGAGGATCGAGGCACTGTATCCTCGCTCTTTAGGATGGTCCATTGCGCTGTGGATAGTGGAAGATTCTACCGCACTTGAGGTATTGGTGAATGATTCAGAGGGAAGTAAGTCAGGAGGCATGATACGACGGGCGGGAGATTCAGAGCTCATGCACGCCTATATGAGCGCACTAGATGATTTGTGGAGCACGCCACCAAACCAGTGCATCATCAGATGTCAAGGGAACCAGGGAAGAAGTGCCTGGAATACATACTCAAATCGAACTAGCTTTTTGATGGCGCCGCTCTGTATTAAAAAATCGGTCAGGTTTATTCGCTTTTTTAGTATTATGGTTTCGAACCCACTGATCAAACAGACATTCATAGTCCGTCGAAGGATACAATGAAAACTACCACCACTTGTAGCATGAAGACGAGAAAGATTGGGCTGATCGTTAGGCCTCCAAAGTCAGTAGTGACGGCGTATGCTCGCGCCAGATACAGCATGGTTGCACCATGGTCATGATGGAACGAGGGTCATCGCACGGTGAGCGCGGTTGTTCTTAGGCTGCATATTGGGCAAAGGTGTCAGCTCCGGGGACGTCGAAAAGGGAGAATGCCTACAGAACGCTCTTGGATATTGGCAAGTTGTCTCCTGCGTACATACAGTAAAATTTGATCCCGCGGAATTTTCCGAGACGAACTTGGGGGTAATGTCGTCCGCCATTCACTCAACGCTTCCCGTAGCGTTTCTCCAGTACGAACCCCCACCGTACCGTCGTCCTCACACACCGTCCGAAAACTCGCGTTTTACTCCGTCACCCTGACCAGCACGTTTTACATCGGCAGTATCTTTGTCTCTACCAAAACCCGCAGTACTGCGGCCTCTACACGAAATAAGTCCCGCTCGCAGACGTCCTCGTCGAGTGTGGTGAACAGCACCATTGTAGCGATATCGCCGTGCAGCAGGTCGTTGTCGCAACCTTTGATACCCCCAAGGGGATGGGCACGTGACGGACGCCGAGGTGCAGGCGCAGGACACGCTCGCACCTCGTCGAGTTGAAATTGCACGTCAAGACCACGACGGCGGCGCTCAAGACGACAGTCGATAAGTCGCGGGAGCAGAGCTCGCCTGAGGTGACCTCCAGGCCATGGCATTCGCGAAACACAAGGCGGTGCAGCTCGCGGACCAGGTGGACGATCTGATCCGAAAAGCAGAGGTGGCGTTGGCAAAACCGATAGACCCCCTCCCCGAACCCTCCGAACTCTCCCCGCCCGTTCCAGCGACTACCGTAGAGGTCGTGTTCGTGTAGGAAGACCAGACAACGGCAAAGTGTATGTCGACCCTCTGCCCATCGCCTTCGAACCGCCGCATGGCTTCTCTCGCCCCGACCGTTCCCAAGCCGGTCCCTGAAACCCCCCCTCTAATTGCAACCACGTCTCCGACATTGCCGTCTCGGAGCCCGTCATTTCCCATCTAGCGGGCACCACTGACGACCTCGTATCTTATCTCATTGCCAACCCACCAGCGCGTCCGAGGCCAAGGGTATCCTAGACACAGCCAGAACTGACCTAACGGAACTCGCGACCCGCTTCGACAAGATAAAGGAGGATGAAAAGGCGGCGCTTGAAGCCAAGCTGAATGAGCAGACGCGCGAGTATAGCACTAAGCTACTCGAGCCGAAGCTCAAGTCGCGGGACGCGCTCGCATTACAGAGAGAAGATAATGAAAAATGAGACAGGAAAAGATGATGCTCGCGCGAGCATACCGTGAACGACCGGATACTGAACTCAGGGCGCAAACCGAATTGATGAACGAACGGTGAGCGACCTATGCTCAGGTTGATTATGACTCTGACCGTACATATCTTAGGTTACGAGAAGTAGTCGTTGCGCAGGGCATTGAACTGCAGTACTGCTAACAAGCCAAGATCAAGGTCGAAGTCGACGAGCTCGCCATGGGCCTACAACGCCTCGATCTCTGGCACTGGACAACACGTCTTACCTTGACGAAATCACGCCAATACAACCATTCACGCGACGGAAGCCGCGCTCGGCGCCCCCTAACGAAAGCCGTTCCGGGAGGAATTGCGCGTCCTGCGCCATGTCGCAGTGGCCAAGGAGGGCCTGGTCGTGGCGGCGGCGCTCGTGTTGCTTGAGCAATCGGATATCGCGGGTGGAAGCGCTCGCGGATCTGACGATGTGGTTCACGACGTCGATTGCGCCGCGCGTGTCGAGCTTTGCGCTAGCTCCGGAGTGGGACATGGGCGTGTTGGCATATGTGGTGCCGCATTTCTTGGTGTTGTTGCGGTTCCAGTAGCGTGGGTTCGTGCAATGTTTGGATGTGTCGCGCATGCTATCGCGTGCGGAGTACTACATGGACGAATAGTGCGGCGGGGGAGCTTACTGTCCAACCAGGCAATCACTTGTTGGATATTACATGTAGGGTAGAAGGGCCAACATTGCTTGTTGAACGTCATCCAACATTGGGTATGGATAGAATGCGTCACGCGGCCCAATTGGACGACTGATATAGCCCGGGAGTGTTCAAAGTAATATATGTGAGCCGCGATGAGCTCTGCGAACTTTGAGTGAGCCTTTGCGGTGGATGGCGGAGATCATGAAAGCTCGTCCTGAAGTTGTGGCATACACACTGAGGACAATCAACTTGTTGGATGCGTCGGTCACCACTAGCATAGCGACTACACTCCAGTTACAACGACCTGGCCCGCGTCAGCTTACTGGGTTTTCGGCCAGTCTATCCACTATGGTCACAGCACAATCCTGTTAAGAACGGCCGGAATTGTCGATCCTGGCGCTCCTCTTGTGTCGATCGCCCTCGGTGAGCGATATCGTTACGATTGGCGGCCAACCCTGGCCTCATACCCGTACTTGCGGATTCAGATGCGTTCAAGAAATACCAGTCAGAGACACCGTCTCCAAGTCCCAATATGATGCACCGAAACCACCTCGTTCAAAGTCGGCAATACCTGGTGACCAGACTAGACAATACTGATTTCGAGCTTTTGCCAAACACTCAGATTTGGCCTCACTCCCTCAAAACGACCATCGGCGGCAAGTCTGACACGATTTACTTCATTGTCGCCGATATTGGTACCCCGTCTGGTTCTGGACTTTATCAGCGGGTTCACTTTTCTGTGCGTGTTTATGCGCACTAAGTTGTATTCTTTCCGGCGGTTGCTTGAGCGTGCGTCTGTTTGTAGCCAGCGTGCTGCGTCACTACAGCATCTATGATATCGCTCGCAAACGCATCGGCTTTGCCACGACACGCTACACCAATTCAGAATCGAACTAGATATTCGACGTAACTAGATGTATTTCAAACGTGGGCACTGCACGCCATGCACGCCAGTCTGCATCTCGATCTTTGTCTGACTTATAACTAACTCGCATGTTTTCGTCAACGACGTCTGTGTTTAGGATAGTTTCCCGGTGTTGCAATTGAAACGATACATCCATATTGTTGGGCCTATCACGGTTTTCTTACGTGTCTAAAAGCCACTTTTGATGTGCGCCGCAGTCGTGGGGATCAGAAACCCCTCAAACCATGTATGTACATCACTTCGGCCACCGGATAGATGGCTGAGCAATTGCAGACATGCTTGCGATCGATACCTCGAGCGCTAAAACTTGGGCGTTTAATCGCTTCCAAGTGTCGCATGTGCAACCCATGTTATTTTCCGACAAAGATGGGGTGAATGAATCATGAGTACATCAATTTCAGGACAAGCTTGATCATGATCTCCACCACACATATGCACAGACAAACCAATCTTGGCTCCCTGACGAATAACATCAACGGTTAGTGTTCAGCGACCTCATCGTGCTCCCGGTCTGTCACCTCCTGAATGTCGTCCGCAATACAGACTTCAAACAATCCCGCAACACGCAAATGGTGTAGTGTCGGAGCTTCGACTTGCAGCATGCGACCATGGAGCACTCCCGAATGTGCTCCCAACCACAGTGTTTCCAACACGCCTAGTTCGGATATTGGAGAAGTCTCGGACGGTGCGATACCGACCATATAAATGGCAAGGAGGAAGAGAATGATTGATGCCGCGGAGGCGACAATGACCTTTGTTACTATCAGTTAATATGTGGCTCTATCATATGAGATCGATCAGACTTACAGGCGTCGTGTTGATCTAGCGTTGCGACTGCTCGTCAGCGCCACGTCATGGAGTAACGATCAGACGTACGTTGAGTCTCCACAAAAGGACGTAGTCCGTGACAATGCTCTCCCCGGACCCGAATGCAGGCCCAAACTGGCCATTGGTATGACCGGCTGAAGCGTGACTGAGGGTCAACGGCAATGGACTGCATGCATACAACACCCACCAACCCAAACGTATTGCGCAGCAACCTTGGAAATCGCTTCTTCGAACTGGCCGGGGCTGAGTATCACGGACGGGTTTGCGCTTTCCTCAGCCGAGGACACGTGAGTGTTTTCAGTCGCATTTATACCGAGTAGTGACATTGTATATCTTGCCATCATGAATGAGAACGAGAATGTTAACCGGTAACACGAACGACAGGATTGACATACATATCCATGACTGTGACTGAATATTCAGGAAGATCCCACTCTGACTCGGGAGTTGTGGCATTGGAAATAGCCAATGATATCTGAGAAGAATTTCAGCTCTCGCATATCGAGAAATCGAGGAACAAAATAAGTTATACCTGGTCACTGAGTGAAGGTGAACCACCAGGTGACCAGAGTGACCATGATTGCAAGGGCGCGACAGATGGCGGTTGGTTGGTGCTGGAAAGTGAATTGTTCTGGATGTCCAACACGTCTAGTGCTGTGGTCGCGTCGAGCGAGCATGCCACAATGTACGATGTCGTTTGAATCATGGTTGCGTTCCCTCCTGGATTCCTTGTTAGACAAGAATTGGGTTAGGTACAAACGACCCTACCTGGTGGCGTGAATGTCCAATTCGTACTAACACTTACAACGTCGCTGACTGAATCGTTTATGTTGAGACCGGTGGTCACCCAATATACTAACAAGTAACCGCCGCATTCGGAACACTAAGGGAAGAGTCAGGGATGCTGAAACACCGGAGAGAAGAAACATGTCAACCACTCTGGTGCCAGTGTCAGCATAGTAAAGAGATCGAAAATAGACCACATCTTTCCCTGCGTCCCGCACCATATCAGCTGTCATCCTCAGTCCAACATATCACAAACGACTCACAATTATACGGGTAAAAAGTGACTGTAACGGACCCCAAAGTAGGTATCGTAGCATTTACCACCGACGTATTCGTTCTAGGATCTAATGCAAGAGACAGATTAGAAAGCAAACCACAGTTAGCACGAATGGTGGTCGTGTTGATCGTCGCATATATAGATGTTGGATCCACTGATGGGGTGTCATAAAGAACGCTGTTAAGCAATCCGTCGGTGGAGAGACTAGGAAATTGATCAAGCGGAAGTAACGGAGTGAGCAAAGCCCAGTTGTAGGTTGCATTGCCGAACCCAGGGGACCAAGCCAACGATGACGTCACAGTGTTGTTCTTGCTGCTCGAAAACACTTCGAACTGCATCACGGTCGTCGAAGTGACGTGGAGGATAGATATGCAAATATAGTACACCGCGATTGCGAGGATCATGCGGAGTGATGCGTTAACTTTGGTCTGCTGCCAAACCCCGAGCAGCGCAGAGCCAAGGCTTGTCCATGCCTGCGAGACATCGTGCACGCTTGTCAGAGTTTGTTTGCTCACGATGATCCTGGAGATTGCCAAACGTTGTGATAGGAAGACCAATATGAGGGTATAAAGCTTTTGATGATACAGTCAGGCTTTCTATCAGGCTGCGTCAGATATTTTGAACTTACAA
>JBBPLE010000265.1:8735-27610 GCA_038089675.1 Boletales sp. KT-2023b | reverse complement strand
AGTTTGTTTGCTCACGATGATCCTGGAGATTGCCAAACGTTGTGATAGGAAGACCAATATGAGGGTATAAAGCTTTTGATGATACAGTCAGGCTTTCTATCAGGCTGCGTCAGATATTTTGAACTTACAATGTAGAAAAGTTGCAATGACTCCGCCAACGTAGTGGTAGACACCTCGTTAACGGACTGAATAACAACATGATGCTCAGGATGGCGTATAAGCATCGACAAGAGTGCAATATGGAGAAGAATGAAGAGGGCGTGTAAAATATAGCACAAAATACCCCGAGATGGTTTGATCGTCTGAAAAATACCATGGCGTTTCAGCGTGGGACTGCCTTGATGCTCCGATGGTGCTGATACAAACGGCGTAGTGGTAAATCACAGTATTTGGGAACACTCGGACATTACCTTGAATGCTATCTTCGACCCCAAAGCTGGTGATCTGTGCACCCTGGAGAAGTGCTTCTTCACTGTCCACAGTGACTTCGATATCTTGGCCCTTTGCAAGATTTACGTCAAACATGCCTCTGGATCGCAGCTGCTCCGGAGACGGGTGATTGATCGCTTGCATACGTCTACGAATTGTGCTGATTCGAGCACCGACCCATAGCAGTTCCAATAACGTAGTACCCTCGACAGGCAAATCATCCCTTATAATTTTTGACGGGATTCCCAGCATAAGATATAAGGTGATTAACAAGATGAATGATGCGCTCAGCATCAAAACAACCTGTTTTGTGAACAAAATCGTAAACAAATATTAGAACCTTCCGGGACGAAAAGAAGCACCGGATTTGTATTGATCTGTAAGACGACAAAGGAAATAACATTATGTGTGCCGTAGCAATTTGAAGACGCTCACGTTCAATCTCCATCTGAGCACTTGTTCTGTAACTTCAGTGATGCTGCCAGAACGAGTAAATCCTCCACCATTTTCGCCAAGTTGACCAGCTATGGAATTGAATAGTGAATAAACCTTCATGAAAGACTCGAAGCGGTGTACATATCCATATTAATTGTGCCACAAACTGTGAAAGAGCATTTTCGAGTTGGTATGGAGTTAGGACTACAGCAGATGCATTGGTTGCATCCACATCCATGTTGAGCAATGACAACAAGTAACCACTAAACAAAACATTAACAAAATAATCAGATTTGAGAACAAAAATTCACTTGGACTCAGAATCTCCGAGCGCCCACATAAACACCGAGGTTATCTGTGACCATTATAATTTTGTCAGCATCCAAGTCAACTGTCTAGAACTGGAAGAGAAATCCACACCATCTCTTCAAGCTGTGCTCCAACACCATCTAAATGGTAGGCCCATATTGACCATGCCTCTGATGGTGTATCTGGCTGGTCCACCATAGGTACAAGATTTTCATTTTCAATTTGCAGGCTGTATATGTTGTGTGACACCTCAAATGAGCAAGCTATCATATACATTGTCATTGAAATATTTTGAGACTGTCCAGTGGTACCTGAAGAAAACAACTCAGCTCAGACAACATCAGATCAATGCAACAAACAATACTAGCCTGAAGTATTATTCCAACTGATGTTTAGGTTTAGGCCAACATCACTTCCTATTAAGTCACCCAAATACATTGGGGTAGTAGCCAAGCAAGTAAATGCATAACCCAGACATTGGTCACACTGCAATATCATAAGCTGGCAATAGAGAAGGATCCTGCAACTTGATTCCACTTGCCTGAGCATAGGACAATTTCATGTCAAGGACTGTCTGTTATAGGTTTTGATCAGTCCAGTCACAGGTATCACGGTATGATGCTTACAATTTGATGCATGTGCATCAATAGATACTTCGCCAAGTATGTCCATCTGAGCATTGAAGGTAAACAAGGAATCACCACCATCAACGCCTGCCCCAAGCACTTGAACAAGTGTGAGATTTGGGACAAGCCCACAATTTGCCTGTATGGTGCTCGCATTCACTGAGGCATTGATCATTTGAGGCGTCTTTGAAAACGTGTCATAAACCGTGCTGTTTATAAGTCCATCGGTCGACAATCCCGCTAAGCTAGACATCGCAGGAACCATTGGAGCCACTAAAGGCATTTGAAGGGATATTGGGTTGACAGAAGGGTCGGGCCATGATGAGTTCGACGGAATAGAAATGATAGATGTTGCATTGTATGGTTCGAACACCATGATTGTCGGCGACACCACATGCAAAACAGTGATGCATGTCAGGTAGAGAAAGACTAAAATGGTAGCCTTGGTTGCCGCCGCAGTTTTCGTTTGCCGCCATAACGTGGCAATGGCAGCTCCAAGGCCAGCCCAGGCGCCCGAAACATCATGAGTGGCAGTTAGTTTCTGACAGCTTGAAACAAGTCTAGCCAAGGCGAGTCGTTGGGTCATGAACGTCAACAACGCTGTGTAGATCTGAAAATATGGTGAGAAGCACGGTCGCCACTTTGGATCCTATTTCTTACAGTATAGAACGCTTGTAGAAAAGCACTCAATCCGACGGTCAGAACATTGTTATCAAATGAAATCGTGACGTTGTGTTCCGGATGCTTCCACAGCATGGCAAACAGAACAAGCTGAAGGACTAAAAGAAAGCCATGGAGGATATAGCACCCATAGTGGAGTGCGAGAATGGAGGTATGGGACCTTTGATCCTGAGAGTAGCGAATCGCGTTATTGAGGGTACGAGATGCTACCACCCTACTGACCGGCGAGGAAGGTGAGTGAACACCGGCGGGCATGACGTCGCTGTATGGTTGAACGATTATAATGGACGGATACGTAGCGATAGTGAAGGAGGCAGAGATTTCGGAACTCACGCATGTCGATACGTATATCCCATTTATGCACTAATAGTGTTTCCACCGGCCCTGATGCATTAATTAGTACTTACGTTGCATTTCCCAGATACTCAACCCTCACCTTGGGCTCATCCTTCCCCTCTTGTTTGAATTGGATCGGCCCGCAATCACCGGCCCGTGTCATAGGGATCAGTGACAATAATAATATCGGTCAGGTGCCAAGTTTATCGCATCCCCAAGTTACGTGACTTACTACTGTCTTAGTGGCCTCTTTCCAGAAAAAAATTCTGTGCACAATGAGAGGACTTTATGGACAATGTGTTGAAACAAATCCGTCCGACGATGATGGACTCTCTTCCGAAGATGTGAGCTTAAAGACTGAGAACAAAACATTGCATCATTTTGTCATCGAGAGCGTGATGCATGTACTTGATCAAGCTTGGTCAATGGTATAAGGTCGGAATTCGAAATCATCCTACAGCTGCTGACTCCTGAGAATCGTCAAGTGGAACTTCATTCTACGAATCTACTATCTAAGTATACAACGAACTATTCTACAGTAACCTTGGATAGGCAGAGATGACATTCGTGAGTGAGGTTAAATAAGAGTAGCTCTCGCCATATCCGGGGGCAATCGAAATTTTGCCCAGGATCACGATCGTGGTCCCAAAGTTCACCTGGCATCATGAGGTGAGCCCGCTGTAACCTGAATACGTGAACCGAGTGTTGGTATATGCATTATCGGTTCCGGGGTGACGCGTTTGACTGGATGAACAGCGCTCAAGCCTTGGAAATCTAAATCCTGCTCATGGACGAGCTTTCGACATGGCATTTGTGCCATAGATCGCTGGAAGAGATGCGTTCTTGTCTCCGGAGCACCATCTGTCGAATCGACCAGGGACTAGAAACAAGACACGGTCAGTACCCAATGTTTCCCATGAAACGGTGATCAGAAGTGTGCTTACATGGCTCTTGCGCTCGATCCGCACCTGATTTCCCGAGCCCGATGAGGCGCAACCTCTCACAACTCCTAAGTGGGTCTCCCGAATATGCCGCATTATGCTCTCTTTTCTTAGGGTACGCCTGCATCCTCCCCAAGCACATTGCACAATTGTGCCTATACGGACTCGGGGTACGTGAGCCTTGCTTAGATGTGCACCCATGCATTCCATGCCAATGACATCCCCGCATCGCGTACCTTCGGTGGTCCAGGAACAACGAACCGCTCTTGGATGTTGAACTGGAATGTCTGAAACCTAAACCCAGAACACCGTCAACCCCCTGCATTCTGTGTGAACTCGGACACCAGAGGAAATACCCACTTTTTTGCCTCTCGTCAGCTTTGAGTCCCTCCCGATCGGAGGAGCACGAAGATCATACTGAATATACGGCATCACCTTCGACCGCATCGATCCGTCAGTGAACTCTCTGGATACCGGCTTAGAGACGTACAGGAGGAGACCAAAGAATGTGGTGTATTGATGGTATACTCAGTTTCCGGTGCCGGCTGCCCGATGGCTATATGAAGAGACGAATAAGTTTGAAACAACAAAAATATCAAGAAAAACCCACTAGTGAGAGAAACGGACGCTCCTGTATGCAAGATGCAACATGGATATCATTCTACAGGATCACCACATCAATTTATACGAAATATATCAGAGACGTCACATACCACAGATGCAGACACTGCGCTGCCTTGTTCAATAACGGGATACTTGAATCGTGCGGATCGGTCTATTTGAATTTGACTTTGATGCTCATCAACGGGCAAAGAAGTGCTTGATAAAGATGCAATTGAGAGGCCACCTTCTTCCGGCTGTGATTGTCTCTCCCGATGTGCGGACCCTACGATGCATATATGTGAGCACTAATAACGATGTCACCAAAGCACGCTGACCTTCCGGTGGCATGGCATAATAATGATGCGACCATTCTGTGTCGGGGAGGGACTTCAGCCCAAGTCCTCCAGGTTCAAACATGAGCGAATTATCTTGTTCAAATATAGGATTCTCGTCTGCAGAATTGTTTGGTAACATTATCGCAGGCACGTTGAAGTCCGTCCAAGCGGGAGTATTTGACAGAGACGTGGGTGGAAGAGGGTCCGTTGGCTCCAGTTTATACGGAGCCGCTACCATGGACACGCATAAGCGATGGCAGGGATAGAATCATGACCGACTTACGGTCTCGTGCAAACGCATGACAAACATCAGCTACCGTCCCGAGACGAGAGTCTTGCACAGGCTCGGCACGCATAATCGAGCCGTCTTGTAATGCCGCTAGACCCACATCCTTCGAATGATGGTGTCGGCGTGCGTTTGCCGGCACACGATCAAATGGCATCCAACGAGCGGAATTTAGCTCGGATATGAGCGATGGACGAGTATCCGTCAGCTGCTCTCCCTCTTCGCTGTCCCCTTCGATTTCAGCCACAGAACATGCAAAATAGGGCGGTGGGCTTGCAGGTTCGTCAGAGCTTGTCGACGCCGTATCACTCGACTCGGAGGCGACCGATGAATCGGTGTCCATCGTCTCTTCGAGCCGCCTCTCAAGATACACAACTCCTACGAGACAAGCGCATGAGCGATGATGACACACAACTACGGCACGGTGTTACCTCCTCGTGAGACAACCTCGTAGTTGTCGGATAGGACTGGCTCGAGATGATATTCCTCCCCAAGCATTTCAAGCGTGGTTGACCCCTGGGACACGTGAGCAGGTACGGGAACAGGGATTAAGACAAGCGACGCACGTCTTCCAGCAGTGACATCCAATGACTATCATGAGTGATTGCAATGTTGGCGGAAGGACCCTAAAATGACAGTGTATCAGGTTCTGTCGTCGATGTACTATGACACTATGACCAACCCTTTCAAACAAGTATCGATTGATGGCGTCGGAGGGATGAAATACCTATGGAAACCGTCACCACAAGTGTGTTGCACAAAGCACAAACACTCACTGGTGCTACATTCGAGACGCGCTGAACTTCGACATGCACGGCATCATGCCCACCATGCTCAGGAATCTCCGGCATATCTTCCGTCGCCGGTTCGGTCCCTTGGCCATGTTGAGTCGCCCGGGAAACGTTGTACCCACTGAGCCGCAGCAACCCCGCCAGACCGTCCAGCACCGAGTTGCTCGGTACCATGCTCGTCGCCTTCACATGATTCAGTCGCGTCGACGGGGCATCTGCCTCAACGCTGATCCACCGCGTGCCCAAAAACCCACTCCGTAGCGCGATCTTGAACCCACGGATGTATACTGCCTGGTTCGGGACACCCAGGTCGATGTACGGCCCGACCCGCCAGTCCATCGCGCAGCAAGAGGTCTCCCAACCATACGAAGGCCCGGCACTGTTCGAATGCCCATTCCCCTCGACTTGCTTAAAGTAGGCGGTGTGATGTTTGTTCGTCGCGTTTTCGAACGCGGCGACGGACCACGCTTTGGTTTTGTGCATGCCGGTGATCAGATAGAGCGAGTCAGGGTTGATGATCCGGCGACGACGGTTCACGGCATAATTGTACCACGCTGCCCCATGCAGACTTGCCTGTTCGAGGAAGAGGTCTTCGTTGAGGAGATCGTGCCGCTGAGCGCCTTCTGGGAGGATGAGAAGCGCGCCTTCGCTTGAAGACAAGTTAAATCGATAGGGCGGAGCACTCGAGTCGTATCTGCGAAGTTTTTAGGTTGGCATCATCACGTCCTTTGTGGCAAGGAGGGATTGTACGGTACCCTTTAGAGGCGTCGTTGGACGGATTAAATGTCTCGTCGCGGGTTACCGAAGAAGACGAGATGATACGACCAGGACGCTCCGCATTTGGATTGGTCCTGAAATCCAATAGATCCGGGTTGATGCACGTGAAACCCTCAGGAACTCCGTAACGACGATGAAAGGGATGATCGGCAGGTAAACATATGTTGAAAAAGACGTCGAATCCACCATCTTTGAGGACGACACCTACATCACCGATTCTGAGCCCATCCCGGCGCTGTGATAAAAGTTCTTGGCTAGGGTCAGGCGTCCATAGCGGATAACCGTGTTCTGATGACAACTGCCTAGCGTATATATCTTGGGGACAGCGAGGAGCCCTGGACATGGTGAAGTGATGTCTGACACTGGCAGCACGACTCTGCTCCCAAATTTAAGGGTGCTCTGGCTGTGAGGCTGTGGCAGTTCCTGTGCTGCATTGTTTTCTCCTACGTAGAACATTTCAGGAGCGTTCTCCATGGAACATTCCATATAACGACTGGTTTGGGGCGCTACTTGGTTTTTTTTTAGGTTTAGGGAAGTGACGTCTGACAGCACGACTCTGCTCCCGATTTTAAGGATGCTCTGGCTGTGAACCTGTGGCAGTTCCTCAGGCTGTGCTGCATTGTTTTCTTCTACGCAGAACATTTCAGGAGCGTTTTCCATGGAATATTCCTACAAAGACTGGTCTTGGGCGCTACTTGCATCGGATGGCCTTCACACCTGAGGATTTGAACTGCGGATTTAATCGGTATCTCGACTCGTGGGCGTTACGGTCAAGTTGGCGCGAGCAAATAACACAGCCACACAACACTTAGACAATTAACAATGGAAAAAAAAAAGTTGGCGCGACCCACCTTTGGCAGACTCCATTGACAAGGCCAAGCGACCTATACCATAGTATTGCCCCCTGCGACTAGAGGAGTCCTTGGGCATGGGAACTAACTCCTCCGACCCTGAGTGCCAAATCGGTTTCTGCGTCCGACCGGTTTGTTCTACGCAGAAAGTCGAGAAAGTCTCTGCTAAGCACCACGATGAATTCTGTGGATTGGAATCATTCACACCGGCCCTGGGCGGAAATGAAGTGACGAAAAAAGGCCCAGGGTATCCATTGTTTAGCCTGAATCGGAGGACCTCACATCCGACGCAACTTTGGTGTCATGCACAAAGAAAGGTGGTGCCGGCATGATAATTCAAAGTCCCTCGCTGCGGATGAGTTGACGCCCCCTCGAGAAAGGTAGTACATACAAGGTTATCAGGCGGTTTTCAGCACGCTTCACAAACGCTAGCATGGGGTGGTTATGAATACAAAGTTACACATGCAACAGACCAAAGTTCTGGATTATGTCGACATGATCTAGTAACCCACTTGGATCAGATAATCCGCCAACCCCTCGACCACGGGCGTGGCTTCCGCCGCTTGGATGGGCGTAACGTACTCTGCAACCAAGACCGCCTGCTTTGTCTTGACGATCACACATCCATCGGCCTGCGCGCACGATGAGTCAGATGCAGCGCGCGGGGTCGGTGGCACTTGCCTGCTTTTTCCCATAGAGGCTTCGATCGTTGCACTGGATGGTGAAGAACTTTTGTCCAGCTAGACGAACCCCGCTAGTTCGTGCGGCGTCCAAGTTGCTGAAGGCAGCGACGACAGCCTTTTGCTCTGCAGGCGCGAGCTAGGCAAGGCACAGTTAGGTTCAGCGGGCGCGCGAGAACAAATGCGTACGGTGTATCCAGCGGAGGCCGCCCATACACCGCCGTTGAGGCCTATGATGGCGGCTCTTGATACCTTGCCACTCCCAAGGAGGTTCGAGTCGACGTAAGCTATGATGAAAGATCAGCTAGCAGGCGGACGAGCAGAAAAATGGGCGGACTTTGCCAGGACATGAGGGCAGATCACTGAAGAGGATGAAAGGTAAAGAAACGGAGATGGCCTTTGGGAGTGATTATCGACGAGTGTTTGTAAGCGAGTGCTGTGCTCATCTTCCTCCTTCGTATGTATTTGCCACTCATATGTACATCATATCTCACATCGCTCCATCGCGTATCTACCGTCGCTAAGTCTACCCCGTTTCATAGTTGAAGCAACATTTCTACCCGTGATCAGCGGGCATGACCATTGACCTTTCCATGGAGACCCGTCTGTGTGGTCTCGACCATGTTCGCGCCGTTTGCCGTAGACTCACCGGAGTGGCTATCACTGAGTCTCCGATCTTTGTATCCCGTTTGACACGCAAAGTTTCATGTGAAAATCGATGGTACCGGTCCGCGATCGGAGCGGTCCCGTGGTACGGTCGAGTATGTAAACCACTTTAGCGTCGTGGATCGGTTCACGACGATTCGAGATTAATATGTCGGTCAGCAACCTACGTTACCCTTCCGACCGCGTGATTCTCATCAAAAACGTACACAATTACTATACATACAATCATTTACACAAGTACCATGCAAGACAAGCGTGATGACATACAAATGTGTGCATACTAAACAGCCGAGATGAGATGCGCGGAAAAACCGTGGCAGCGAGCGTACAAGTGGTCGTCAACGATCGTTACAGTTCACAACATCAACCTAGGTCTACTCAAATGCGTCAGCGATTCGGCATACAGGACCCATCGTGGAACGCACATAGGTCGTCACGTTGACCCAACGAACCGGATGGTTCACCTGCTTGATCAACAGCTTGATTTGACACACACGACATAAATCCGTCCGGGCGACGACCTTCCTGCCCCGACGGTTGGTGGTAAAACAGTGCAACGACTGCATGCGGTTGCAGCCTTGGCACGGCACCGTCAGCCCGCGCGGCTCGCGGAGGACGTCGAGCGGGAGGACAGCGCAGGACCCAAACACGTCGTCCTCTGCCACGCGGCCCTGGTGGTAGAGCGAATACGCGTAGCGCATGCTCTGGTCTATCAATGTGGCTTCGTTCAGATGCGTGATCCAACCCTGGGCTTTGAAATGCTCGTAGAGCGCTCCGATCATTTCAATGTCATGGGCGGCGTATTGGAGGAGCTGGGGCATCAGTGGTCGACCGAGCCATACAGTAGAACCGTTCGTCTTGTGCATCGCAACGACCTGTGCTAGAGACCGCGTTCAGCTCCAAGCAAATTGAGCGACGCGCAAGGCGACTTACGGTCCTTGCCCATCGTCGCCAGATTGGCCTCCCGGATGCACGCATCCATGCCCTGCAGACTATGTACGCCCACGAACAGCTCTGGGTTCTGCTTGATAAGGCTGAGAGGCAAGCGCCGACCGCGGGCAGCCAGACGGGCGATGCGCTTCCAATCTTGTTCGCCCCGCAACGACGAGCGCGAGTCGATCTCTGCGAGCTGCAGATCGAGCACGCCTTGGAGGGTGACGCCGTACGTGGCCCATATCTCGAGAAAGTCGTTGCGACAGTCCCACATGATTTTCTTCACCGAGGGGTCGGCGAGGACGTCGAACAGGAGACGGAGACATGCGAAGGCGTTGCGGGACCTGAGTGCGAGCACGTCAAAGACGAAGATGTGCTCAGCGTAGGCGGTGCCAAGGCACATGAGGGAGAGAACGCCCTCGATAGCGCCAAGGCCCTTGCCCTCGCAATCGACTATGAGAAAAGGGGACCTGGACAGGACGTGGGTAGCGTACGCGACGGTGGGCACGTTGGCACAATAAGTATACACCGTCTGATGCTCGGCCATTGTTTCATCTGGATGGTGGTCAGTTCAGTCACACGAGCCTGAGGCGTATGTCCGCAGCAAGCCACGTTCGGTCATATCCCCCTATTCACATCGCATTTTGTACGGTAAAAAAGGTATCACAACTCGATTACTTGGTCAACGACCGTATAATTTTAGCGGAAATGTGCAAAAAGAAGATGGATCCAATGAAAGCGAGCGACAGAATGAGCACGACATAGGGATCACTGCGGACATGTCAGCTTACGCGCACGGCACGTCTGAAAGCAAGACCTACACTCGCAGTCCGGGTGAGTCGTCCGTGTACAGCTTGAGCATCGTCCCCGAGGAGCCCCCTGCGCCTGCTGCGCGCGATGAATTGGGTTTTGACACCTGTGAACCAGCGGCACGTCGGCTGCAACAACGCGTACTGAGTCGGTGCGTTTGCCAGCAACAAATTTCAAGCACGTACCGAACCTGCGCACCAGGTGGTCTGGCGACGGCGTTTGCCTTGCCGTTCGAGGGGCTGTTTGCACGCGAAGAAGCGTCGGAGTCAGACTAGAGCGTCGTCAGCGACAGGGAGCACGAGCTTGGTTGGACACGTACCATGGTTTGGTAGGTGAAGGTGTCGTGGAAGGTCCGTGGGAACTCGCGCCAAAGAACACCCGACCAAATTATCGGAATTTCCTTTTTAGATAGCGGCAATGTCAGCTTCTTCTCCTCCTCCTTGACCCCATCAATCATCATGTCTCTGGTACGTGCTGAATCTACGCCTTGAAACGTTCTGGATGGCCTTGTCAGCTCACAGCCCTCGTCGCACGAGGCACCGTCGTGCTCGCCGAGTACCAAGAGCCAGGTGGACGCGACTTTACGCAAGGCACGTTTCGTCACCGAAGCCGTTCATCAAACTCACCCCTTCTCAGCGACGCAAGCAATCTTATCAAAGATACCTCCGAACGACAGCAAGCTCACCTACGTCTGGGACCAATACCTCTTTCACTACATCGCCGAAGGCGGCTTCGTCTACCTCGTCATGGCAGATGACGCAGCCGGGCGGTAAGCACCTCTCCTCGATCCCGCGGACGATCCCACCGTGCTTATCCGGGCCGAGCACAGTAAGACGCCGTTTGCGTTCCTCGCCGATCTCCAGCGCAAGGTAAGGTCTGTCCCGCGCGTGATCCATAGCAACGGCTCACCCCCACCCAGTTCACCGAACTCCCCTCCTCCTCCTCGACCGTGCTGAGTTCCACGCCCGCGTATGCCCTCCAAGGCACCTTCTCCCCCACGCTCGCCTCCCTCCTCCACACCTACAACACCAACCCGCCCGTCGACCAAGTCGCACGCGCCCAAGCCGAACTCGAGCAGGTCAAGGACATCATGGTCAAGAACGTCGAGCAGATCCTCAGTCGTGGCGAACGCATCGAGCTCCTCGTCGACAAGACCGACACGATGGCCACACAGGCCACTGCCTTTCGTCGCGGCGCCCGGACGGTGCGCCGGCAAATGTGGTGGCGCAACACCAAGACGATGGCGCTCGCCGTCTTAATCGTCCTTCTGTTGCTCTATCTGCTCGTCGCACAGTTTTGTGGCGCGATGTTGCAGTGTGCAGCGTGATGCCGTTGAGCACGTTTCGTGTTTTCTTGTCTACCGTCCTCTTGATCAGAGTCTACTTATTTGTAGCGTATGACACCTATGTTGATGTATCCCCGTATGAACCTAGATTATGCTTATATGATCGACTTTTTTTTTTCTTGTCTAGCATCGCGAGTTTACGGGTCACACGAGTATTGTACAGACTAGTCGTTACATATGGATCAGCGGAGAGTAAAGGTTACCCTAATCGTACACAGACACCCACTTTTTGGCAAGTACATACATCACGCCAACCATCCCCACACAGCCGCCACCCCTAAAGGTACAAGGTATCGCGATTAGGTTACATACATTCATAGACAGAAAGAAAGCAGGAAGAAAGCGAGCGATCCATTGCGTTCTAGCATGTCCGACGAAAATGCAAGGCGACTCGATGGGCGAAAGAGAACGGAAATAAAGAGAGGCAAAGAAAAAAAAAGATGCAATCGCCTATGCAAACGTCTCAGAAGGCACACGGTACGCCGTCTTGGTCCGAGTACTCCCCGACCTGTGACGCGCGAGTGCTGGGTACGCGTCCGTCGGCGCGTTGGTCGCATCCCGGAGCGAGTTGGACCGCGACAGCGACGTTTCGCGCAACCGACGGCGTTCCCTCTCCAGCCTTTCGAGCCGCTCCTTCTCCAATTGCATCGCCGCGTCGCTCGCGCGTACCAACGGCTTCCGGTCCATAGGCGGATTCGACTCGTCCGGGAAGTGCGCCATCGACGCCGACGACACGCCGGGGAGCTGGGCCGTCGAAGACGGGCGCGACGGCGTCGTCAGACGTGAGACAGGCCGTGGGAGCGTCGGCTCTGGGAAATCGCCGCGGGGTTGCTGCATGTGTCCGTGGAGACACGAGGCGGGTCTAGGGCTGTCGAGCAGGTCGTGCAGCTTCGACACGAGATGGTCCTTGTGCGTCGCCTCCATCGAGTCGCGCGACTTGAGGTCCGTCGTCTCGCGGTTGAAATCCTTGGTCGAACGAGCACTTGCAAGGCGATCCGAGGGATACCGACGAGAAGGGGATGGGGGTCGGCTGTTCATGATAACGTCGTCGCGCGGTTTGGAGCAGGAAATAGCTGATGACCAGTGATCGGCGGTGATGGACATCGCCATGGCACTCGACTGGCGTGACGGCGGGGTCCGGGAGGGTATGGGTATGGGATCAGCCTTGGTCGTGGGCGGTTGAAGGTGTGCAGGGAACGGATATGTCATAGCGGCAGCGTTACCGGAATCTTCCAGCTCTGACTCTGGCTCGGGCTCCTCTTGAATGGGCGATTTGACCCGCTTTGCCTTTATTATCTCTTCCGGGTCAGAGTCGTCGGCAAGTGCCATCAGGGAAGGTGCAGTCGAGACCAATGGAGCTGTGACCTCTACAAGAGGTGAGAGATGGATATCATATTCGTCGTCGATGACTTTGCCTTTGGCCGTCTCCACCTTGGACAATGCCAAGTCATCGCTGCCCGAATAGGATCGCTTCGGGTCGCTCTTGTAGAAATACTGAAGCTCTATGGTTCGCGGAGGAGGCATCGTCGTCCCGCTTGAACGGAATCTTTCGAGTTCTTCACGTAAAGACCGACATTCCTTATTGACAGACTCCATCTGAAAATGGGTCTTAGGGAGATAGCGCGCATATAAATGGATCAACTCACTTGGCTATAACCGACACGTTAGCGAGAGATAAGGAATCTTGATGGAATGCGCATACCTTTTCCAAAAACCGTTCATCAGATCATAATGCTCCCTGAGACTTTTCTCAATGGCAAGCGCGGTTTCTTTCTCATCACGACTCGTGCGTTCCAATTCACCGTACTTTGATTGAATCGCTTCGAGTTCTGACGTCAAGCGATCGCGTATCTCATCATGTGTCGCAGTTGTTTCACGCAACTGCTCCGCTTGGACAGCGAGCTTTCTGTTTCCCTCCAGCAGATTATGTAGTAAAAGGCAACTGACCCTGACGGGCGTGTACTGCCAAACAAAAAAAAAAAAAAGATGTGAGTCCGCTCGGTCAGGGATCCCGAACGGTGAGAGAAGGAAGCACCTGGTTCCCGGGCAGCGACTTGTAGTATGCTCTGCATGCGTCGATGACCCGTCGAACTTCGTTGACCTTTCCGCCCTCCTTGACGATGCGTGCGATGTCGTCGAACAGCCGCTGCGCCTCGTCGTCGATCTGGGGCGGGGCGACCGCGAGGGGTTCCGAGGGCGGCTCGGGGCTGGCCGCGCCCGGGGACGGATCACGGTCGACGTGGAGCTTGCGGACGTCGCGGGGCGAGAAACGTTCGCGGCAGAGCGGACACTTGTACTGCATGAGATGGTCGAGACATCTATTGCGGCGGATGAGAGATGAGACACGATCCCGGATGCGCGCGACGACGGGGGGCTCACTTTTGGCAAAAGACATGACCGCACGTGATGGCATGGGGCACGTTGGCCCCGGTGGTGTAACACTCGAGGCAGACGTCGCAGGTAGAGTTTGGACCGAGGACGAGCATGATCGAGGGAGAGAAAGGGACTGGTTAAGGACCCCTTCGAGAGATGAGAACCAATAACGGAGGAGTGGCGGATATAAAGAACGGGACGGCTTTACAGCCTGGCCAAGTACGCGTGTTGGCCTGGTATGGTGCAAGCACCGAGCAAGGGCATTTTCAACATTGGAGCGTTGACAACATTATAAGGCAGACACGAGGCCGCTAAGCGACGTGAGATCGAAGTCCCTTACATCCATAGCTGGCCATCAGAACAGATAAAGGCATTTGAACTCAGTTCAGCAAACGCACCAAACTCATTTCGGGCTTTCTGGGATATTGGGGGGTATAGTCACGACCCTTCGGAAGATCCCCTTCCCGTCGTGAGGCGGTATCCAGTCGGGCCGGGATCGCGTTGTTATCCTCGTGTTTCCAACATGCTGCGCCCGGATACCTTGGATCCTATGCTCCTTGCTGTGCACGTTCCCTTGGTCCGTCAATATTGTACTGCCAGAGGGAGACTCTCACCCGGATGGCGTCACACGTGCCAACTGGATCCATCCCAATTACATTTACAGCTCCTCCTCGTCTTCTCACCACTCCATTCCCTGATCCTTCGCCACCGCCCTAACGGAAGAATTCTGGTGCCCTCAATCTCAATTTTATTGTCTCGGAGATACCCAACATCTTAATTTTAATGTTTTCAGAAAAGCGTATTTCCCCCCCCCCCGGATACGCCCGTGTGCGGGATTCCGGTAATGGGTTTGACATGCGACCAACGCACGTTTCTCGCTGGCACGCATCCCCAGGCACGGTTTGGCCTGCGGATCTTCGCAGAACGTACGAGATGAATTATAAAAGCATATGTATCCATTTATCGCGCACACTTCGGGGCGACCCAGCCTTGTTGGCTTTACTTAGCCTTTGCGTTGGCGTGGGCGCAAACGCGAGCGTCAGTTTCCCCACAGAATCGACCTCGTACGTGGTTCTTTGTGCCCCCTCCGTCCGCTGCCTCTGCCTCCGTACCTTCCCCTTCTTCCCATCGCTTTCGGCCATCGACCTACCGCGATCGCCGCACTCCAAGTCATCATCGCCCCCTCAAGCGTGAACATACGCAACCCTGAGATCATAAGAACCCCCACCACGTCCAACGCCCGTCCATGCTGTAGCCCACGGTCGGGTCCCCGCGTTCCAGATCTGCCGATAAGTGATGATGATGGCGATGACAGTCGGCCAGCTGGCCACAGAAGATTGATCCACGGCACAACCCATCTAATCACCCTTGCAACCGGGTTACCACATCGAGCGTCGGCGTTTGTGCCCCCCCCCCCCCCTCCCCCCCTCCCTCCACAATCAGCCGGTGATGGCGTGGGGGGGTCTCACGCTCCCTGTGCCTGTGCGGCAGCGAGAAAAACTACCCACTCCACTGACAGGCAGTTCGCAATCTGCACCCGGACCAATAGGCACCAGGTTGCCTGTCATGGCGCCACTCTTGCATTGATGGCATTGGCATGACCGTGGCTCGTTGACATGTGGGTCCTTCGTATCATGACCTGCTCAGTACAAGAAAAGCACAATCATCATCATCATGCCAATGATAGACCGTCTGAGAACCGAGGCACGCACGCCTAACCTGCCTCGATTGACGCCTCTCTCCGAGTCTCACGGTAACCATCGCCAGCACAGGGGCCCAACGCGCAAAAAGAGGAAGGAGAGAGAAGAGAAGAGAACGCTTCATCAAACCTGTCAGAGCAAGAAGCGCTGTCACAAGTTGGCGTCCTCTTTTCCCATACGGTACTATCTAAAGAGAGCAGACCAAGGAATCAAAACAGCAGAAACAAAACGAAAACAAAAAGTGTCTTATCGATCATCACGGCCCGTGCGTCTTCGAAGATCAGGTAGGATAGGCAGGTGGTTCACACGACCGCCGTCTTCGTTGCAATGCGTTAGTTCTGCCATCAGGGCATCAGGGAGCCTCACGGACTCATGGAGTCGTGGACCACAATTTGTAGTGCACAATTGGGATTAGATTGCAGTTAAAGGGTCCAGACTGACTGGATCGTCCTCCTGGCTATAGTAACCGACGGTATCGCGGAGATGACTAAAACAAACATAACAATACATAGTTCCACACAACATATAACGAACAATGGACGAGCGTCTATTCCTGTGGTGATCGCAAAAAAGAAGGGTGATAAAAAGGGGCGCAAGAAGTCGGTGATCGGGAGGGAGGAAAGGTCTCTATTCGTGAAATCATGTGCGATTTGCCCACAAGTGTATAATGTTGGGTCCACCGACAATCGGCGTGGGTGCAAAGATTTCAGGTCCGGACGGAGCTGAAAACGAGTCATGCGTCGAAAACGAGGCATCAAAATGCAGCGATAACGCGTTGGTGCTGGTGATATCAGAGGCGTTGCCAACCCTGCGGCTGTCAGGGTGCAATGGCTCCGCGATGCTCGATTGTGACGCGTGGCGTCGTTGGCCTTCGTTCCTCCTCGCACGAGGCGGCTGACGGTCTTGCGGTGTATCCATCGCATGCGGGCTCCTCTCTGAATAAGACCTCCTTCGGTGTGACGTGCTCTCCAGAACGTGGTGATTGCGCGAGCCCGAGTGGTCCCCTTCGTCCTCCCTGATAAGACCCAAGCTTGATACATCCGAATCCGAGCCAGGTAAACTGCCTGTAATCATAGGTGTCGCCCCCTCATCGTCTTCCTCTCCTTCGCTAGCAACGACATCGCCACGGTCCTCGCGTCCTACGTACGATGATGTATCACCAGCAACACTTCCTTGGCCCCTGACACCACCGTTGTGAAGCCCGACGAGCAAACCAAGACTGCCCAAACTGCCTCCGCTGACGCTGCCCCTGGAGAGCGTCTGTACGGTGCCCCACGTGGTCTCGCTCCTCGGGCTTTCGTTCTCACCTGTGAGCACAGCAGCCCCATTCGCCATCCTGTGGCGCCTCCCCGGGTCATCTATGCCATTGACCCCGTGAGGTAGAGCGCCTTCAGTCACCGTACGACGAACGCCATGGGAACGCCCATTTGCCTGCGTAGGACCTCTGCGGCCACTCCCGTTCTGCAATACAGCAAGGTGTGGCTGACCGTCCATCCTCTGCGCCGACCGCTCGGTGTCGATCACCTGGGTCGTATTTCTCCTGGTAAGGCCCCTAGGGCGGTTCATCGGCGTGGCATCCTCATCCGGCGTCGAAACTGTCCCCGGCGTAATTGGCTGTGGCACGCCCATCAAGCCCAGACCACCAGTTGGCTGCTCGGGGGACTCTTCTACCGGAAATCCATGGATCCGATGTGATCGGTCGCTTCCGTACGACGACGGCGCAAACGTGGGTGGTTCGCTGGCAATATGGAAACCCGAGTCGTAGCCGGAGCCGTAGCCCTGAACGTACGCCTCTGCAGTCGCGAGGCGTGCGTCCACAGAACGATGCAGGTGCGTGTCGGCGCCACCGATGATACCATTCGCACCGCTGACACGACCCCTTCGATGAGGGTTACGGACCTCGCGTTCGTCGTCCGACCGCCTTTCTTCGACGAGCGGGTGGTGTGCCCAGCTCGGGGCTGGGGAGCTGGCTGGCACGGCACGCGGGGCTGGAAGTGGGGTGATAATCTTGGGTCTCCCATCCGTGCTCGAGTGCCTCGGCTCAGGGATAACCACACGACTGGATTCAGCGTGCGGTCTTCGCTCTTCCTGAGGGTGGTTAATACCATTGGCTACCTGGGTCGAGGGCTTCCTGCTTCGTTCATCTCCTCGCGGAACCTCGGCATGCCGCGCACGTGGCACGGCGAGCGGCTGGGTAATTTGGGTAGGCGGTACATATTGGGTATGCGTACTTCCATCATAAGAAGCGGTCGACGGATAGCCGTTGCTGATCGTGGACGTGGTAGGTTGCACCCTCGGAGGTGGAGGTGGATATGGCACAGCGGTTGGAGGAGGATCTGGTGCAATTGTACCAGTCCCACCCGGCCTGGAAAAGGAGGAAAATCGATCAAGGGGCAACGGTTCGGGTGGTGGTGGGAGGGGATTAGAAGTAGTACGATAAGACGGTTGGTGAGTGTTGTCGCCACGGAGAGAATCGATCTCGGCATGAAGCCGAGATAACTGAAAAACATATGAGTGAGTCGAACAAAACCTTGTTCGCTTGGACTCACTTCCCTGTTTTCGAAGGCGTCAGCAGCAGCTCGATACTATATATATGGGGACCCACTCCGCGTGTTTACTCTCAATCTCGGTAATCTTGCCCAACAATCTCTCTTCTATCGCGCGGGAGGTCTGCGAATCTTGATGAGCGTTGCGCCGATAGGCCTTCAGCTCGCGGCGAACGCGACGGAACTCTGCACTCTCTCGTTCATTGCGCTCTTGCAATGCCTTGAATCGTTGAAGAGCGGTCAAGGCGGAACGCAGGGGTCGGTGCTAGCTCGTGGAACATGTGAGAACGCCGCCCGATACAGAACGGAACAACTCGGATCCAAGGAAGCAGGCCAACCCACACACACACGGCCGCCATGACATCCATGGTGATCGTGTTCCGCACGAGAAGGTGCATGTACTCACCGAATCCTCTGCAGCG
>JBBPLE010000264.1:26655-44998 GCA_038089675.1 Boletales sp. KT-2023b | reverse complement strand
TCATTGTCATTGTCATCATTGTCATCTTTGCTGGCGCCACCCTCTACTGCACACACACACACACACCTACCTCCATTGCTGTCTGTGCCCTCATTGTCATCATCTTTGCTGGCACTGCCCTCTACTGCATGCACACATCTGCCTACCTCCATTGCTGTCCACACCCTTGTTTTCACCATCACTGCTCTGGCAGCATCCTCACTGACATTCACTGGTACTCTCAACATCAGCCCTGCTGTATGACATCCACATTCCCTCATCTTCTGTTGATGACCATTCATTTGCCTGGTCTGTCATTTTCGCCGCTACCATTCCTCTTGGTCTCCCCACATCTGTCTTGTCATCTGCACTATCTGTGCCGCCTTTGTATGTTTCCATTGCTGTCCATGCTGTTTGCACTGCATGCTGACTGCCTTGTTCACCTAGCTCTTCATTTTTGCCACTGCCATTTCTCTCAACCTCCCTACATTGGCTTTGTATGCTGTCATCACTCTGGTATGTATCCTTTGCTGCTCCACTGTCCATGTTGTCCTAACAAATTTTCTCACAATTATTGCAGCCATTGCAACATTGCATTGATGGCGTGTTCAGCCAGCATCCAGTTTCAGCAGCACAATCTATGTATCCCAGTCATTCCAGAGGCTTTCATGTGTTGGAAGCATTTCAGTGTAGGTCCTCCAGTATTTTGTTGTATTCACATTTCAATTTCTGCCAGACATGAAGCCCCCTGTGTGTCTAATGTCTATTCCAATCATGGTATGTATCTAGAAGAGACCTGCAGTTGAACTGTTGAATGTGTTGATCATATCACCTAATTCCATCTCCAAATTGCCCATCCCCGATCCATTACCCTCACCAAGTCTCTGTAACTCATAGCCAATGCCAGCTGTGGCCCCAGTAGTGGTAGTCTGCAGAGTCAGATTCTTAGCAGAAGTTGTGGCAGCCCCACCAGCTGTCTGCATCGCCATGCCTTTGGTAGTGGTGATCTGTGGAGCTGGATTGCCAGTAGGCGATGTGTCTGCACTAGCAGCTATCCCCATGGTAGTGATAGTCCATGGAGTTGGATTGCCAGCAGGCAGTGTGGCTGCACTAGCAGCTATCCCTGCAGTGATAGTCTCTGGAGTCAGATTGCCAGCAGGTGGCATGTCTGTGCTAGCAGCTATCTCCATGGTAGTAGTAGCCTGTGAAGTCAGATTGCTAGCAGGTGGCATGTCTGTGCTAGCAGCTATCTCCATGGTAGTGGTAGGCTGTGGAGTTGGATTGCCAGTGGGTGGCATGTCTGTGCTAGCAGCCACCCCCATGGTAGTGGTAGCCTGTGGAGTTGGATTGCCAATGGGCAGTGTGCCTACACTAGCAGATGTCTCCACAGCAGTCTGTGGAGCCAGATTCCTGGCAGATGGTGGGGCAGTGGCAGCTGTTGTTGTGCCCCTAGTAGTCTCCATTGAATGGGAAGGTGGCACTCCACCTACATTGCTCTCACTATCACTGTCATTGATGATCTCGGCACTAGTACTCTTGTGCTTCTTCCTATTCCTAGTAGTACCTTTGTCTATAGAATTTCTAGAATGTTTTGTACCTTTGTCTGAATGGATTCGACAAGTTGGCTGCTCAACCTCTCTGCTCTCTAATTGTTCATTTCTCTTCTGGTGTAGTTTCCAAAACTCAGTATCAGACAAATGTTTCCAGTGTGTAATCCCCATGTCCCACTTCCTGAACAATGTTTCAAGTTGAATAATTCCACTGCAAGCAGCACTCAAGTTTGCAAATGGAATATCCTTGGGCCAACCTTCAATTGCTACTTGGTAGCAGGACACAACATGGCGAAAATAGTTTGCCCAATGCATCTGTGCTTTGTCATCTCTGGTAATCTCACCTTTTCAAAGAAGATTATTATAATATGTACCTCAGGTGCTTAACATTGCTACTCATGTAATTTGGTTGTAATGATATCTTGTATGGCAGCATGAAACACATGCTGCATGGTTCTGGGCTGCACCTAAGAATTCATTCAAACTTAGTTCATGTCAGAGAGGTCAATTTACCTTTGATTCCCTGTAATGCATATCCTTCCATTTTACTGATGACATCAGAGTTATCAAGGTTCATGACAGAAGCCATAAAATCCATGACACTGGCAGTCATGTGCATTGTGCCTTGCAGCAGGAGGTCCATTGTTCCATGGGTTGCATAGAGTATGGTCTCCACACCAATCCAATCTTGAAGATTGGTGAGCTAAAATAGTATTCACAATATGTATGTGTAGAAACTAGAAAAATTAGTATATGCACCTTGGCCTTGACTGTCCTCAGGGTGTGATTGACATCATTGAGTTTAGACTTTACTGAGACATGCAATCTGACAGCCTTGATAACATGAGAATCACTGAAATCTTCAACAAGCCATATCTTCTTGTTGGCATTAAGCTTCTGATATACAGGGTGATTCTCCTTGACTATGTCTGGCAACATAGCTTTTCTGCTGGGCAATGGTGCAATAATTTATTAGTACTCCTTGTAGATAAGTCTGAAATTTACTTACTATCCCCACTGGCCTGGCATTCACAATGTTTGCATCCCTGGCTCCAACAGTACACATTCCAAGAATTCACCTTCCTTTCTGTGGAGTTGAACTTCATGTGGCCAAAGTGCAGATCATGCTCAACATGTTGGACACTCTTGTGGTGGTCAGCAGCATTAGTTTGAATGGTCAGATCAATGGACCTATATGTAGCACATAGATCACTTCAGAAATTCTCAATCTTTTGGCAGTGCCCACTCTTGAGTACTTCCCATGCCTTGTTGGACATGATAATCTTTGGATGTTCACAAGGCAGTGGCTGGACATGTCATGTGCCTACCCTTGACAGGAGATGCATGTTGGAACTCATTGTCAAAGAGACAGATGTGAAGAGTGATGTGGTGGGCTGAATAGCCCACCAAGCATATACTGTACAGGCATTTATATGTTGGCAGCAGCAGGGCAACAAAACAAACATTTATTGCATAAACCTAAAAAAATCCAACAAGTGCAAAACACAGGATTTAGTGGAAGAGAATGAATAGAACATAAATGCCAAACAAAAGGGTTGCAATGCCAAGTAGTTGGAGGACCATACCAAGAATCCAGACTGTTGATTTCTGCAAAAATCCATGAGTGCAAATACTATAAGTTACAAGAGGGAAAAAAAACCTTTGTGCTGGAGGAAATCACAGTGATGGCAAGGTCACCAGCAAGGTTGGCAGCAAGGGCATGGGTCAAATAGGACACCTGTCCCTGTGTTAAATTCCATGGCATGGCACAAAGCACAGCCTCCCAACAGCTGCTATGGACAGTTCAGACTAATATGTGCAAGCAAGGAAGTAGTTGATCCCCAAAATGGAACCAATCAAGTACAGCATCTGTATTTGGCCCAAGGCTAATTGAGGGTAGAACATTGCATTGGATGCACAAAACCAATGGATTAACAAATGCAGGGAGATGGTTTGGTCCATTCAAAGAGATGGATTTGGCAAGCACTACAAGAATATTAGAAAGGAAAAAAAAAAAACAGTATTTATAGCATGGAGCAGGAGGTTGGATTGATTCAACAGTGCACTGCTGCCTAAAACACTCAAGGTGGGGAAGAGCGAATTCCTGACAAAAAGCCTGTACCAGCATAGCAGTGTCACTGCTAATATGCTCATTTCCTTGCAGCTCACAAGGTGTGATGTAGAGATCAACAGTTGCCTTGTCAGCAGACATGTTTGATGGCACCTTGAAGCTAGGGCATCTGATCAGAAGGGATATCCCTCCATCCAAATGGTCTTGAATAGTGAGCTAATATATGGTGTGAGTTACAAATAGTAAAGGTAAAATTCACCTCACTGCATTGAAAAGATTGTTGAGTGAGGCATTGACCAGTTCCAACATGCTGAACCCTTTCTGCTCAGGCTGTTCAACCAAATTGAATGACATGTATGTGGGATGGAGCCTGCCCAGTGTTTTCATATGGGTGTGTCCACCATCCACATGCACATTGTGTCTGAGGATGGCTCAAACTGCCACTTGATGCTGGTCATTCCTCAAGCCTTTGGGAAATGGTAAGGAATACATTGCTACCATCTTTGTGAGTGTGTACTGGTTAGCCACATCATTGGAACGAGTTTGCTGCAAGGACATGATGAATGGAAGCTACTCGTAGTTGGATTTGGTATGCACACCCTTATAATGTATGCTTAAGACCATCCATTCTTGGTGATCTTGGCTGAACTTACATGGCACATCAGGTTGCTTGTATGGCAGGACATTGTCTTGGCCATGCATACAGCTAGCAATCTGTATAATAAGCAGTTGTCTGAACAAAAGCCAGACGTGTTCTTGAAGTGGTGCAGATAGACTGGACATGCAGCCTGTGCATTGCCACACCCATGGTCTGCACTGACATGGAAAACCACATGCCACAAAATATCTGTAGTACATACAAAAAATCTTCATAATCTTCATTCAATCTACAATGCCATTCAGGAATAGAAATAGAGCCACATCATGTATCCATGCATGCATGGATTCTGATTGAAATTTTTTATAAATGCATTACAAAAAAATACAATCATTCTACAATATTGTGTAAGAACTTGGCCATGGCTTGAACACCCACTACATCCTGCTCATCTTCTACAAGTGAATCATCTCCAGGTTCATTGATATAGAGACTGTAGAGCTGACTGAAAGACAGTGAATCTGAGTTGTGGTCAGTTACAACTGATCATTGATAATACTAATTTTACCTTCACATGTCTCCATAGGTTCTTGTTCCATTGGATCATCAGTGATTGTTGTCCCATCACAAGGTACATTTGGAGCCACAGCTACTTGCTCTATGGGGCTATCAGCATTGGAAAATGTTCTGGTATGCTTTCCAACCTGTGGTTGCCTTGCCCCACCATATTGGCCTTCAATCAAATCTAGACAGTGGAAATGGATTGTGTTTACTGCTGCACATGTTTGATGAAACCACTTGAGCTTGCATGCTAACAGTGGGTTAGAATCCTGTAAGCTGGATATTGCTTGAATAAGCTTCTTCTCTTCATCATGTATGGCTGTCCATAAGTGACAAATTTCAACATCCAATCTCACTATCTCTTCCTTGGTGTGACAGAGTCTAAAAAATTTAGCTGTAGTTTCATACATGGCCAGCTGAGCCCAAATATGATCATGAACATCATTGCAAGTATGTCAGAGTAGATCAAATTTGCCAAGTGTTGTGTACTCAACAATTTCCTTCCATGAAATAGTGGGGTGGGGTGGAACAACCTGCATGGCTTGAATGTTGTACTGAGCTATGGCCTTTCAGATAGCTTTGGATCTCTGCTGAAGACTCTTGCTGATTTGCTGGCAAAGCTTGTACCCTGGGGTTATGCTCACTGTGTGAACTTCATAAGGAAGGAAACCCTTACTGGTACCTGACATTGAAACTTTTGCAAGATCAAAAAGCTGCATTATGACCAATTGCTCAAGTTCACCTAAAGCAGCATGGTAGTTGCTAAAAGCAGCTTCTTCCTTGAATTGATTGTACTCCATGCCACCAATGACCCAGCTTGACTCAAGTCCAAGCTGGCCTTGTACATGTGCCGCTAAGGCTGCTGCATTCTGCAGTCTGGTATAAGCAGAGTCAATGTGAATATGAGCACATTGGATAGCAGTTGAAATGGCACTCAGGTCACCAAGATTGACATCAGACAACAACATATTGGCTGCCTCATGTGTGACAGCCCATTCAGCCCTATTATCTCATGGTGTAAGCAGCCAAAGTGACACAAAAAAAGTACTTACTTCCCATCTTCAAGCTTGTCAAGTACTTGTACATAATGGATCTTTAGCATATCTTGTGGCAAGGGATGCTTGAGGGACACAAGATAAGATCATTCTTCAGCAATGAAATGTGGGAAGTCATCATCATTAAGCTGCAGCTTATTTTTGAGAAACATGAGTTTGGCAGTAAGATTCATAACTGAGACAATTGCTTCATGATAGTGGTTGCAAATAAACTGGGCTAACATAACTGGTGTTAGTATAAATGGCAATGTGGACACATAATACATACTAAGCATTTCATACTTATTGTTATTCCAAAAGATGATGTGTTCTTCAATTGCCTGATGGTGATGGAACCAAGTAGCATGCCGAGTACTGCATGTAAGCTCATTGGATGCTGAGAAGACATATTCACAGCCTTCACCTTCAGTGTTGCCCACACCTTCAATATACATTGGGTGCCAGTCTAATTGACATAGCTGGTTGTGAGCATGTCCATGAAAAGCACCAACCATGAAATGCAGACCAAGCTCATGAACATGCTGTCCAATGCTGCTAGCACTTGCTGTTTTTGAAAAGCCACAGCCAATATCGTACGTGCAACCTCCATTGGGACCATATACTTTAAGGAGCTGGTTTATGATCACAAGCAGGCACTTAGCACTAAATAACATGTCAACAATGTAGCAGACATGTACATTACACTTACAGTTCACCACTTTTGACCATATCACATGCAAAGAGAATGAAGTGATGTCAGCATGTTGTGAGAAAAATCCCTGACTCCTCAAAAACAGTATATGTTCTTTTCCATACATCTGCCCTTGCATTGCGCCAATGATCCACACAGTTGAATCTTTTTGTGTTGTCTGCAATAATTTCCCAGTCATCATTGTGGGCATCAGTGTTAGGTCTATCTCAAGGTACCTAATAGGATGTGTCATCTAATGTAAGTGCTGTCAGCCACATATAAACAAAAATAATTCAAACCTGAGTTGCTTTAACCTTGTATTGGAATTGATTCACTTCCTCATTACCTAACCAGTAGCTCAACCATGGTTTGCAGCTATCTCTTGTGGGAGCATGCCTTATGCTGACTTGTCCCATTGTTTTAGGCTATTGTTGCCATCAATCGAGACAAGCCAGTTGAACATGAGCTTTGGCTCATCCTCCAAGTGGTAAAAGCAGGCTGAACATTCGTTCAACAGCCTCCATTCCTGGCTGTTGCATTTCAGAACCTCTTGAAGTCATTGTTCAACACAATGGATAATGTCAAGATACACATCATATGTGTAAGAGAGTTGGTGGAATAGGTATGGACAATATGGAACCTATCAGCAATCAGTACCAAGCTCTTTGAATACAAAGCTACTTACATTGTGAAGGTAGCACAGTACTTTGCATTGAGCATGAATACTGAAATGTGGACATGCATGGTGAATCTGTCAAAAAGCAGCAAGCATATGAAAAGACAGGGCAACAGTGGGGTAGGCTGGTGAGCAGCCTAGGTATCCATGTGAAATAAGGTTTTCATTCAGAAATAAATGGTGTGAGTGAGCAACAAGCATCACTCTGTGTCTGACTAATAAAAATCAATGTTGCACCTGTACATTGGCAGTGATGACATACCAAAAAGATTGATAAGCTTGATGTTGTGGATGGTACCAGAAGGTTTGTTGGTTGCCCTGTTTGCATCCAGTTCAGGAAAGCCATCACCAGAATCATGGGTACAATAATCCAAGTAGGCTGCTACCAGGCAGGGCATTTGAGCCTCCCACTGACTAAATTGCATATCAATGCAATCCCTATGGTTGCACTCATCTTTTGGACAGCTAAGGTCCCATGAGTGAAACATGTTCATAAGCATGCAGAGTGCTCACTGCTTGGAAATGTGTTCAGTGAGATAAGAGAAGTCTTCACTGCCATCATTGTTATTGTCATCATTGGCTTCATGATCTGAATCTTGGCTTGTGAATGGTACAGGATCATCATAGTGTATGTCTAGGCCTTGATCCTCAAACATATGGTCAACAGTGTCTTGATCTTTGGGAAGCAAAGCTGAGGGGATAAACATTAGATTTTTGTATAAAAAAAAAAGAAAAGAATGAACTGTCCTACCTGATAGCTCCACCACACATTTCACATGCATTTTGCGAAGGCATTCAGCCTGTTTACTTCCCCACAAGGTTGATATGTACCTAATACCATCTTTATACAAATGAACAGTGACCACCTTAGAAAGGCCCTGGTAGCATTTGGAGGATGATTGAGAGGGCATGGGATTTGACAAGCTGAAAGCAACATGCACTAGTGGACTGTAAAAATAATGAGGGACATATGAGGGCAGCAATAGTGTACAATGCCAACAAGATGAGGTTAGGAGGAACAGGTGGCAAAAATGATAAGCTGGACAACTGAGCAGCCATCAACATGCAGTGCAAATGACATAGCAGCAAAGGAGACACACCAGGGTGGAGATGATGCACAAGGCTCAGCATGGGGAGGTCAAGAGAACAGCAGTGGCAAAAATGGCAGGCTAGGTGAACAAGTGGTTGTCAACATGCTGTGGAAACAGTGTAGCAGTAAAGGATATGTACCAGAGCAGTGAAAGCATACAAAGTCAATGTAGGGAGGTTAAGAGAAACAGCAGCAGTGAAAACAAAGAGCTAGGCAAACAAGGCAGTCAGCATGCAGTGCAAACAGCATGGACAGCAATGGGAATGTATGAAGGTGGCATGGATAGTGCAGACAATGAGACAGACATGGGGAGACTGAGAGGAACAGCAGCAGCAAAAATGACAGACCAGGTGAACGAATAGTCATCAACAGAAGATGAGGGAATGTGAATGTCGTACAGCAGGGCCAATGTTGAGAGTGCCAGTGAATGTCAGTGAGAATGCTGCCAGAGTAGACAGTGATGGAAGTAGGTGGGTGTGTGTGCAAGTAGGAGAAGGTGGTGCCAGTGATGACAACAACAACGAGGGTATGGACAGTGATGCAGGTAGGTGGGTGTGTGTGTGTGTGGTAGAGGGCAGTGCCAGTGAAGACAACAATGATGACAACAATGATGATGATGACAACAACAACAATGACAATGATGAGGGAGAAGGTGGAGGGGTGTGGGAAGCAGTTGTGGAGGACTGGCAGCATTACAAGTTATGCCAGGGCTGTAAAAGAAAGTGGCCATAATGGCCCAAGTGCCATGCCTGGCTTTGCTGAGCCCATAGGTAGTGTACCCTCCTAGAGGTAGAGTATCCTGGATATAACTACATATTTAGGACATAATTTATTTCTGGTGGGCAGGAATTTCTCTAAACAAGCCTAACTAGATGGTAACATGACTGCTTGGCCCCTTGCCTAATAAGGCTCACCAATTGGGAACCATAGGTGTGGCAGAGATGCAGCTAATTTTGACAGCATGGGTTGCGACTGCTGCTGCACATATGCCAGAATTCAAGTTCACTCTTTTTTTTTTTTCTCCTTCCTTGAGTCCCTTTCTTTATTCAATTTGGTATTGATCGACTCATTGGGACACCAGGGCATCAACAAGGATGATCAGAGAGGAGTGGATTGAAATGACACAAGTGAGTGCTATATGTCGATCTGAGTGGAACCCCTCCTGATACTAGCCATTTGAACATACCACTGGTTAGATGTTAAACATGTCTGTGCATGTATCTCATAGAATACAATTTACCCACCTGGTCAGGCAGAGGCTATGCAGTTGATAGATAATATCTCATCAACAAGCTGTTGATGAAGAGCAAACTTTGATGACTGACCAAGGTGAGTTGCTATCTAAAACATGTCCTCCCTTTATCTTCCCAACTCATCCAGTGACATCCACCCAAATGTGAAAGGATTATATCCACCAAGCTGGCAGTCAGGCCAAAAGCTGACAAACCACCAAGCATCACCTCCATGACCATGCACTCATCTACCAGGCTGGAGCTAAAAAGGTCTGAAATGCAGACAAAACTCGTCAATTCCAGTTCATTGGCCCACTATGTTTTGGCTTGCCTGTTGCATACTAGCCTACTTGCTCCATTCAAGAGTGGGCACATGGTAAATTACAAGCAAATCAGAGGTCAAACTTGGCATTGACTGTCATTCTCCAGCTCATCGTTGCTTATGTATTCACAATTACGTGACAAAGTCAAGGTTGATACCACCAGTTTCAAAGGCATCAAGGGACAAACATGTGGTACTTTCGTGTGGTTAAGAATACATTATAGTGCCACCATTGTGGTGGCCTGGGCAGTACAGGACCTTGGTATCACTGGTCAACATTAAAAAATCAAAGATTTTTTATTGCAGGTGATCTTGACTGTTTGATTCTCAAGTTACTCCAAGATCAAAATCATATACATGAGTGCAAGCACTTTAAGTGTGGCATCTATGCACCTTCTTTGTACCAGAATAGAGGATCATCAGTGTAGTATTTACTAGTATCAATGCTCACAGGATTCTGGGAGGGATGCCAGTAATGTGAGCTGTAGTCTGGCTGGAATTGCACTGAATCCAATCATCCACCATGAATTTGCAAACCTAGCAATGACATAATGTCAGAAAGATAGAGGGGAGCTATTACACTGATCCCAATCAGGAAATGGCCTCTGATCTGGTGATCAGCATGAGCTGCAGAGACATTCATGTGGCATACCATACTTTACTGGCACATGGTGTGAGATACAGCCTATCAAGTAGCACCACCAATGAAAGCAATGCCTGGCACAAGTCAGTGACCTGCCCAATCTGATGTGCAGAGCACCAACTGTGTTCAGCACAACACAAAATCCAGAATGTATTACCTTTTGCACTGTCCAAGATCAGACAGGTTGTATCACAGCCTAAAAGCATAAAAAGGCATCAGTGACAGGCTTTCTGACCTTGCAGGAGTAACATCTACCAAGGAGCAAGCTCGTGATTAGAAGCCAGATGTACCATGTCGCACCCTGAGTCAGTGCATGAAAAGGTGGTGACTTGGGGTCAATGAGGAATGGACAGGATTGTTGTTCCAGATGTCTGCTTGTAGTCCATTGAGCAGCTTGAGCTTATGCTGGCTGGAACCCATTAATCTAAGTTCTCTTGCTGTATTGTGTTATGATGTTTGGAGCTGGTTGACTGGAGCAATGTTGATGTCCTTGTTGTCAAAGTCAGTCACATGGGGAAGCTCAAGTTCATGTTTTTTTCTTCATGACAAATGTCCTTTTTATCCACACACTCAGCATACTTGACAAATATATTTACAAGTCCTTCTGAACAATGACACTCTGAGTCACACAACCAAACATTCCTTTGCTTCTGCCTCTCCCTGTGTACAAAGTGTTTGCACACCCTGCTCTCTGCCTCATGCTCACCAACAGCCTGTCTTATTTTTGAGCAAAGGTCTAAGGGACTCCCTATGAACAGATCATACAAGTAATTCAGCCCTTTGCCTCTTCTTATGTGCAGACCTGTTTTCAGCCATGCCCACAATTCACTGTTAATGACTACTTCAGAAGTCACCATGAGTGGTGTTGTACTCAAGTCTATCACCCTGGTGCAGAGGTTGTTGGCCAATCCTTGCAGTCTTTTCAGATGGACTAGCCAGCACTGTTATGGGCTTGGTGCTGCAGATGTGAGACATGGTGACAGTGTAGCCTATGGCATTACAAATGCACAAATATTTACCATGTCATATCTGCCATGGCTGTCCCTGAGCATTACATACCACTGCACTTGCCCTGCCACACCAGTGCACAATTTTCATCACTTGCTGGTATGGCAGGATAACTTTGCCACACCTGGCTTGTATTATTGTGATAAGATACTCTCCAAGTCATCATTGTCAAGTATATGGGATCATCACTCATGCACAAAGAACTCCAAAGGACCATGAATTCAAAACAGCATAGTGAATGTATTAAAGTGAATGTAAAGATGGCCACTGGACAATGGATGAAAAGTGAATGGCTAATTGCAAGATTCACAAATCAAAAGGTTGCTAAGGCATTCAATGATATCTGAAACAAATTTATCTGCATAGTCAAAGGTGTCACCTAAATCAATGATTCAGAACATTTTTTCCTTGCAGCCCACACTGACACACCCAAATTGCATCCCCTTGAAGCACTTTACAGCCCTCTCATATGGTTGTGGATTCCTGCCATCAAGAAGAAAGCAACCCATCCCATTCCACCAAATTGCATGCCAATCCTGTTTACATGCCTTTGGATCCCTGCAGTTATTGGCATGAAGGAGAATGGGTGGTTCTTCAGCAGCAACAATATGATGATGTTCATCAAGAGTGGCCTTGGCATAAACCAAAGCAATGAACACATTGTTACCCATGAGTTCCCAATGTGCCTTGCTGATATCCTGGATTGGAGTGCCAAGGAGTTGTTCAAACCCAGTGCTGAAAAATTCACAGATTTGGTACTTGATGGTGATACTGACAAGATTTGCTGCATGAAATTGATAGGTGCTGGTACATATGGCACCAGTGACAAAGGTGAGGGTCTGTTTGCATTGATACTTCATGCAGAATGCAAGGAACTCCTCAAGTTCCTCCATACTGTAGTTGTTGGATGGACAGGGCCTATATGTTCTCATTAGCTGTTGCTTGTAATGTAATACAGTGACATACCTCCCAAAATTGTGACCAACAAACATATTGAATGAGCATGTGGTTAAACTGGCCAGAAAAATTGGGTCATCATCAGTTTTGCCTTCAGGATTGTTTGTAGACATGCCCAGCGAAAACATGTCACCAAAGACAATGGAATCTGCCACCAGGATGTCATTAAAAAGTTTATAGAGTGTCATCTCCACCTGCAATATTTCAGTGTGTTGACAGAAGCATAGGTAAAATGAACTCACCAAAAAGATATGGTGTCTGCCCTCAAAATAAAAATTGGGGTGTCAGGTAACATTTGTAGCAGTCATAGTTGACTGAAACTTCAACAAAGAGAAAGAAAGTGGTCAGTCACATGGTCAGCCACATTGACTTTCATCAACAATTCATGTCACATAAATCACTGTATACATATATATTGAGCTTCAAGTATGCTATGACATGTATCAAGTAGTGAAGGTCCAAATGTAACCAGGTGGAATGAAAAACAGTATTGCCATGGGGGGTGAGTCATACTCTGTGGGTCTGCAATCAAGTCAGCCATCATAGAAAGTGTATAATAAAGATTGCTTACCCCCTTCTTTGCTTGACTCTGAATTGGTTGATGAGACACCTCCTTCAGAAGAGACTTGTGCCACCTCTTGTAGTGTTGAAACACAGTCTCCCAAACACCAGTTGAAAGTGACAGCATCAACCCTGCCTTACTTAACACAACCCTTGGTGGTGTCCACTCCTGAATGTGTTGCAAGGCCTCCTCAATATCAGAGTCTGTGGCTGACATGGTATCATGTAGGTGGGTCATGTGATGGTGGATGGTGTCCTTGACTTGCTGAAGACTGCTTTGGAACACTTTGTTAACATCCCCCACATCATCTCCTCCAGTTGGATACAGCATCTGTACAGATTAAAATGAATCTTTGTAAAATACCAATAGATACTGGTAAATGACATACCCAACATGCATACCCTTTAGGATCTGACTTGTCTATATCGATTGAGGGCTTGCCAGGCCTACAGACCCAAATGTGAAGTTCAATGTAACCAATAGTGATCCACATATGACCCTTGATCACAATGGGGCCATATGGGCTGGATGCATCTCAGTGTGATAATACTTGACTGTTGGACAGCATCTTTGAGCATTTCACATTGCGAGCAAGATTCAATCTTTTCCCAGGAGGGTGGAAAGGTTTTGATTTTTTGACAAGTAGCTTTGAGACAACTAGTAGGTTGGAAGAATTAGCAATGAATGAACACAGTTGTTCCATGACCTCATCATCTGTTTGAGAGAATGTGACCTCCATTACCCAAAGTGTTTGATTTGCTGCAATGTCAGGATGAGGAGATACCACATTGATCAGCACTTGAAGATCAGGAGTGGCAGAGAAGTCTGTGGTGCCAGCAAAAGCTGTACCCTGCTCAAGGCACACTAAGATTGCACAGTTATACTCAATGGTGTTGATAATGGCTTTGATGGATGAGGATATTGGGTTGATCAGCACTTGATGAGCTTTGCTGGGCATCGTGATGGTGAGCTTTTGTTTGGCAGGAAAATATGTTAATCTGTGATGACATTTGCTGGTATTGTATGATAAAATAGAAAACAAAATACATACTTTGGCTTGTATAAATTGCTATCTCTTGTAATCCTCAAAATATGGGTGTAATCCACAATGGAAACACCCCCATACTATACCAACTATTAGAATTCTGTGGCCAATAAGATGAGAGACATACCAAGATATAATTTGATGGTTCAATGTGACAGATACCTTCAAGGATCTGCTGGCATTTACCTGAATGGGATTAAAGTACAGTGTAGTGATTTGACAAATGCTGGATACATATAGATCTTACCAAGGTTCACATAGGTAGATTTGCAAAAGGTACATGATTGCTTGTGGAAGGGACCAATGACTAATGGCGGAATTTGAGCAGTAACACCTTTGGTCTCTCATGGAGATATAGATGTACAACAGTGAGATGGCTGTTTGATGATGACTGGTTTAGGGGAAAGAAAAGATGGTGGGCAGGATTGGTTGCAGAGTCTCTGGTGAAATGTATCAACCATGGTGAGAAAGAGACACCTTCAAGTTCACCATAAGCCTGTTGTTATGCTTGGTCCGGGTAGGAACGAGCATAGGCTCAAAGAACTAATGGTGGGTCAAAGGTTCGAAGGATTCGGACAAGGGAGGCTTGCCGAATAACAAAGAGGGGTCGTCCAACAATAGAGTCGACGAAGGAATTCAAAGGCAATTGTCCGATGATGGAGTCGACAAAGAGTTTCAAGGGATTCGTCCAATGATTGAGTTGACGAAAGGGGTCAAGAGATTCATCTGATGATAGAGTCGACGAAGGGGGTCAAGGGATTCATCCGACAATAGAGTCAACAAAGGGGTTCAGAGGAGTTCAAGGTAGAATTGAGCAGGACTAAGCTAAGGATACATTGAGTATGGTGATGGCTTAAGTACTATGAAGAATGGAAATTAATAGAAGGTCATGGAAGGTTGGTTACTAAGCAAAGAAAGATAGAACCTTCCATAAGAAATAGAAGCATAGATAACAAGAATAGAAGAGTGGAAATGAAAGGTGTGCGACGAACACATTGCATGTTCTAGAGCACTCTAAAGAAGGTAAAGATACTGGGTCGGGCCGGTCTATCGTATCATCGAATAACTTGTGAAAAAGAAAGAATCGTAACACCTGTCTGCTGCAGCAAAATGGGGGCAGTATTGTCAACACTTATTAAACAGCACATGTGCATTCTCCAGCCATGTTGCCAGTTCACCTTTTCTGTCTGGTAGAACCAGCCCGTTTAAGGCCAGTGGTGTCTTCACCTGGCAGGATCCTGTATTTGGCAACTTCTTTATGCCACTTCCACAGATGTTACCTCAGCTCCCCCTCCATCCATCATCCTCATTGCCTGCAGACATACTTGTCACCTTTGACCAGCTGTGCAACATCTATCAATGTACACATCAAGTTTTGAACCAAGAAGATGCTGACCCACTCTGACTTACACATTACCTTGGCACTATTGAATGCAATGCAATGCCCATGCTTGCAGCCATCCCCATTGGCTATGAGTTAGGAGAATGGGTTGCACAAGTAGCCAAATTATTTGGCAACATGCATAACGCCATCTTGAGCTATTGCAATAATGTTCAAACCAGGTCAGTCTGATGGTCATGTACATAACTCACTCACATGAATGCCAATCACTTTGTCCCAGGCTGGATATGGATGTTGTGATACTGCGAGTGGTCACTGAGTTCCAATCTGGTTGTCATGGATGTCCTAAGAAAATTATAGACATCAATTACCTTCAAGAAGCCCTTGCTAGTTCTTGTAACATAAAATTTATGGATCTCACTGATATCCTGGGAGTTCACAGAAACACATTACACACCTATATGAAGCAACACAGGGTGGAAAGGAAATATAGCTGTCTAAGTGATTCAGATCTAGATGAACTTGTCACACAATTCAAGAAAAGGCAACCAGAATCCAGAGTATGATACCTAATGGGATTTTTGCAACAAGAGGGTGTCCACATACAGTATCACCAAGCAATACAGTCACTTCATCGGGTAGACTGTTTGGGTCAAGTCTTGTATAATTGGGAAGTGTAAAGGCAACAGAAGTACTATGTCAAGCAACCTAATGCTCTGTGGCACATTGATGGTCACCATAAACTAATCTGGTGGGGCATCGTGATTCATGGTTTTATTGATGGGTTCTGTCAAACTGTAAGTTTGTTTTGGAAAGCCATTTGCTGTGATTGTTAGATTGATAATTTTGTGTAGATCACTGGACTACAAGTGAGTAACAATAATTGTTCAAACACTGTCCTTAATCTATTCAAGCAAGCAATAATGGACTTTGGTATGCCATCCTGTGTGCAAGGAGACCATGGTGGTGAAAACATTGATGTCACAACCTACATGATTGCAGAGAAGGGGCTACACTAAGCATCATTTATTTGGGGCCTGTAAGCAACTTACTTTATGTTCATGTTATTCTGTCTGCTGATATATGGTTCATAACTATCACTGGCAGGTCCACAAATAATACATGGATTGAATGGCTCTGGGTGGAGCTTGGGACCCAATTTGTTAGGTGCTGGCAGGCTTTTTTCACTTGACTCAAACACATGCATATGCTTGACCCCCACAATCTGAACCACCTATGGATATTGCATGCACTTTTCCTGGATGAGATTAATCATGATTGCCAGGAATTCCAAGCACAATGGAATCTTCATCTGATCAGCAGTCTGGACACAAATTGGAAGAGTCCCAAGGTAAGTTGACATTCACAGTAAGGTAATGTCTACTATTAATATGATATAGGATTTATGATTACTGGGACAAACCTGCTTTGGAATCTATTGAGAAGGTGATGAACATGAGGATGATATCAATGAAGAAGTCATTGCTCAATCTATTCATCAGCAATGCCAACAGATTCATGATGCTGTTGGCATGCCCTCAACTCAGAACCCTTTCAATGTTGACAAGTCTGAATTTTTTTTTGTTATGCTCAAGGAGCTAATTTTGCAGATCATGGTGCCAAATGGTTTCAGGCTAGCTCCTGCCAAATGGGGGTCAGATGGCTATCTGATTTATGAGACAATTCATATTGGACATCACCAATCCAAAGCACTCCACATTGCCCTTGCTGAGGACATTTGGTATTCATGGGCACACCTGTGGTGTCAGGCATTGTTTACCTTATCTTTTTTTACATCCGATACTGATTAGAGCCCCACCGCTTGTATATAAAGTGTGCCCAGCAGTATTCAAGGGACTTCGTGCTTCCCAGTTCCTTGCCTCTATGACCCTCTCACCCTGGCTTCACAGTCTTGTGGCACCACTGTGTTGACCCACCATGTCTACCTCTATGATACCTGCCACCTTCTGTAGAGGCAACAACATGGCTTGTGATTGCAAGCAATTCAGGCCCAAGAAGGACAACAAGGTCTGCTGCACTGAATGTGGTCATGGGATAAGTAAACATTCCAACACTGGAGATGTAGCTGCAGCACCTCCTCCACCTACTCACTCATTGAATGAGAACAGCTCCTAGGATATTTTCAAGGGTATCACTCAGACCACAGGTGCAAGCAATTCTGGCAACTTCTCTTCACAGGCTGCTCAGGAGGAAGCCCTGTCAACACTTGTGGTTGCAAAACAGGCTGGATATCAATGATTAGCTAAAGGGCCTGCTCCCTTCATGCAGAAGGTTTGCATCTATGCTCTCCCTTCTCATGGTAACATTCTGACTCTGACATTAATTTTCATAGCCTACATGTTCAGCACCTACATCCAGCAGCAGCTCATGTAGCACTATTGTGGGGAAGCTGGTGTTGACTTCAAACTCAACCTTTCATGTCAGTTTGGTGGGAATTCTCATATGCGGGCTCAATGTAAGTGCACATTCCCCTCCCAAGCTTGAGATCAAACTCTAAGTTGGATGTCTGCAGAAGCATGGCAATCTTAAGGAAATGATAAACCTGTCTGAAAAAAACCCTCAAGATATCCAACCAATGAGGAACCATGGGATTTTCCTCAATGATGGTCCCTACATTATCAACCAGTCTTGGCCCTTTGACAGAGTGACCCAGGAGCTCTGGTTCTGGTTTCTGAAGGTCATGGGTTACTTGGACACACATCAGGAAAAATCACATTTGGATCCCTCCCTACCTCAATGGCAGCTCCTATGACACTATGCTAAAACCTTCAAGATCATTGAGATCTCCAAGCCAAATGGGATGCATCTATTTGAAAACAAAGGACACATGAAGACCACTGTGGATGCCAGCCACTTATGGTTTGGTGAGTTGGCTCAACTGAGTCATGCATGAAATTGTTACTAATGAACATTTGACTTGTAAGTCACAAGATGGCAGGTACCTGACTATATCTATGAAAC